>JBBDGP010004810.1:30000-296591 GCA_037952835.1 Lithobates septentrionalis | reverse complement strand
GACTGGACTGGATAAGAATACAATGTATACAGACTGGGCTGGATGAAGAATACAATGTATACAGACTGGGCTGGATGAAGAATACAATGTATACAGACTGGGATACAGACTGGGCTGGATAAGAATACAATGTATACCGACTGGGCTGGATGAAGAATACAATGTATACAGACTGGGATACAGACTGGACTGGATAAGAATACAATGTATACAGACTGGGCTGGATAAGAATACAATGTATACAGACTGGGCTGGATAAGAATACAATGTATACAGACTGGACTGGATGAAGAATACAATGTATACAGACTGGACTGGATAAGAATACAATGTATACAGTCTGGACTGGATGAAGAATACAATGTATACAGACTGGGCTGGATAAGAATACAATGTATACAGACTGGACTGGATAAGAATACAATGTATACAGACTGGGCTGGATAAGAATACAATGTATATAGACTGGACTGGAAAAAGAATACAATGTATACAGACTGGACTGGATAAGAATACAATGTATACAGACTGGGCTGGATAAGAATACAATGTATACAGACTGGACTGGATAAGAATACAATGTATACAGACTGGGCTGGATAAGAATACAATGTATATAGACTGGACTAGATAAAAAGACAATGTATACAGACTGGACTGGATAAGAATACAATGTATACAGACTGGACTGGATAAGAATACAATGTATACAGACTGGGCTGGATGAAGAATACAATGTATACAGATTGGGCTGGATAAGAATACAATGTATACAGACTGGGCTGTATAAGAATACAATGTATACAGACTGGACTGGATGAAGAATACAATGTATACAGACTGGGCTGGATAAGAATACAATGTATACAGACTGGGCCGGATGAAGAATACAATGTATACAGACTGGGCTGGATGAAGAATACAATGTATACAGACTGGGCTGGAAGAAGAATACAATGTATACAGACTGGGCTGGATAAGAATACAATGTATACAGACTGGGCTGGATATGAATACAATGTATACAGACTGGGCTGGATAAGAATACAATGTATACAGACTGGGCTGGATATGAATACAATGTATACAGACTGGGCTGGATGAAGAATACAATGTATACAGACTGGACTGGATAAGAATACAATGTATACAGACTGGGCTGGATAAGAATACAATGTATACAGACTGGGCTGGATAAGAATACAATGTATACAGACTGGGCTGGATAAGAATACAATGTATACAGACTGGGCTGGATAAGAATACAATGTATACAGACTGGACTGGATAAGAATACAATGTATACAGACTGGGCTGGATAAGAATACAATGTATACAGACTGGGCTGGATGAAGAATACAATGTATACAGACTGGATAAGAATACAATGTATACAGACTGGGTTGGATAAGAATACAACGTATACAGACTGGGCTGGATAAGAATACAATGTATACAGACTGGGCTGGATAAGAATACAATGTATACAGACTGGGCTGGATAAGAATACAATGTATACAGACTGGGCTGGATGAAGAATACAATGTATACAGACTGGGCTGGATAAGAATACAATGTATACAGACTGGGCTGGATAAGAATACAATGTATTCAGACTGGGCTGGATAAGTATACAATGTATACAGACTGGACTGGATAAGAATACAATGTATACCGACTGGGCTGGATAAGAATACAATGTATACAGACTGGGCTGGATAAGAATACAATGTATACAGACTGGGCTGGATAAGAATACAATGCATATAGACTGGGCTGGAAGAAGAATACAATGTATACAGACTGGGCTGGATAAGAATACAATGTATACAGACTGGACTGGGTAAGAATACAATGTATACAGACTGGACTGGATGAAGAATACAATGTATACAGACTGGACTGGGTAAGAATACAATGTATACAGACTGGACTGGATGAAGAATACAATGTATACAGACTGGGCTGGATAAGAATACAATGTATACAGACGGGGCTGGATAAGAATACAATGTATACAGACTGGGCTGGATAAGAATACAATGTATACAGACTGGACTGGATAAGAATACAATGTATACAGACTGGGCTGGATAAGAATACAATGTATACAGACTGGGCTGGATAAGAATACAATGTATACAGACTGGACTGGATAAGAATACAATGTATACAGACTGGGCTGGATAAGAATACAATGTATACAGACTGGGCTGGATAAGAATACAATGTATACAGACTGGGCTGGATGAAGAATACAATGTATACAGACTGGGCTGGATAAGAATACAATGTATACAGACTGGGCTGGATGAAGAATACAATGTATACAGACTGGGCTGGATAAGAATACAATGTATACAGACTGGACTGGATGAAGAATACAATGTATACAGACTGGACTGGATAAGAATACAATGTATACAGACTGGGCTGGATGAAGAATGCAATGTATACAGACTGGGCTGGATAAGAATACAATGTATACAGACTGGACTGGATAAGAATACAATGTATACCGACTGGGCTGGATAAGAATACAATGTATACCGACTGGGCTGGATAAGAATACAATGTATACAGACTGGGCTGGATAAGAATACAATGTATATAGACTGGACTGGATAAAGAATACAATGTATACAGACTGGACTGGATGAAGAATACAATGTATACAGACTGGGCTGGATAAGAATACAATGTATACAGACTGGGCTGGATAAGAATACAATGTATACAGACTGGGCCGGATAAGAATACAATGTATACAGACTGGGCTGGATAAGAATACAATGTATACAGACTGGATAAGAATACAATGTATACAGACTGGGCTGGATAAGAATACAATGTATACAGACTGGGCTGGATAAGAATACAATGTATACAGACTGGGCTGGATAAGAATACAATGTATACAGACTGGACTGGATAAGAATACAATGTATACAGACTGGATAAGAATACAATGTATACAGACTGGGCTGGATAAGAATACAATGTATACAGACTGGGCTGGATAAGAATACAATGTATACAGACTGGGCTGGATAAGAATACAATGTATACAGACTGGGCTGGATAAGAATACAATGTATACAGACTGGGCTGGATAAGAATACAATGTATACAGACTGGGCTGGATAAGAATACAATGTATACAGACTGGGCTGGATAAGAATACAATGTATACAGACTGGGCTGGATAAGAATACAATGTATACAGACTGGGCTGGATAAGAATACAATGTATACAGACTGGGCTGGATAAGAATACAATGTATACAGACTGGGCTGGATAAGAATACAATGTATACAGTCTGGACTGGATAAGAATACAATGTATACAGACTGGACTGGATAGGAATACAATGTATACAGACTGGACTGGATAAGAATACAATGTATACAGGCTGGACTGGATAAGAATACAATGTATACAGACTGGGCTGGATGAAGAATGCAATGTATACAGACTGGGCTGGATAAGAATACAATGTATACAGACTGGGCTGGATAAGAATACAATGTATATAGACTGGACTGGATAAGAATACAATGTATACAGACTGGACTGGATGAAGAATACAATGTATACAGACTGGACTGGATAAGAATACAATATATACAGACTGGGCTGGATAAGAATACAATGTATACAGACTGGACTGGATAAGAATACAATGTATACAGACTGGGCTGGATAAGAATACAATGTATACAGACTGGGCTGGATAAGAATACAATGTATACAGACTGGGCTGGATAAGAATACAATGTATACAGACTGGACTGGATAAGAATACAATGTATACAGACTGGGCTGGATAAGAATACAATGTATACAGACTGGGCTGGATAAGAATACAATGTATACAGACTGGGCTGGATAAGAATACAATGTATACAGACTGGACTGGATAAGAATACAATGTATACAGACTGGACTGGATAAGAATACAATGTATACAGACTGGGCTGGATAAGAATACAATGTATACAGACTGGGCTGGATAAGAATACAATGTATACAGACTGGACTGGATGAAGAATACAATGTATACAGACTGGGCTGGATGAAGAATACAATGTATACAGACTGGACTGGATAAGAATACAATGTATACAGACTGGACTGGATAAGAATACAATGTATACAGACTGGACTGGATAAGAATACAATGTATACAGACTGGACTGGATAAGAATACAATGTATACAGACTGGGCTGGATAAGAATACAATGTATACAGACTGGGCTGGATAAGAATACAATGTATACAGACTGGGCTGGATAAGAATACAATGTATACAGACTGGATGAAGAATACAATGTATACAGACTGGACTGGATAAGAATACAATGTATACAGACTGGGCTGGATAAGAATACAATGTATACAGACTGGGCTGGATAAGAATACAATGTATACAGACTGGGCTGGATGAAGAATACAATGTATACAGACTGGGCTGGAAGAAGAATACAATGTATACAGACTGGGCTGGATAAGAATACAATGTATACAGACTGGGCTGGATAATAATACAATGTATACAGACTGGATGAAGAATACAATGTATACAGACTGGATGAAGAATACAATGTATACAGACTGGACTGGATAAGAATACAATGTATACAGACTGGGCTGGAAGAAGAATACAATGTATACAGACTGGGCTGGATGAAGAATACAATGTATACAGACTGGGCTGGATGAAGAATACAATGTATACAGACTGGGATACAGACTGGGCTGGATAAGAATACAATGTATACCGACTGGGCTGGATGAAGAATACAATGTATACAGACTGGGATACAGACTGGACTGGATAAGAATACAATGTATACAGACTGGACTGGATAAGAATACAATGTATACAGACTGGACTGGATAGGAATACAATGTATACAGACTGGACTGGATAAGAATACAATGTATACAGGCTGGACTGGATAAGAATACAATGTATACAGACTGGGCTGGATGAAGAATGCAATGTATACAGACTGGGCTGGATAAGAATACAATGTATACAGACTGGGCTGGATAAGAATACAATGTATACAGACTGGGCTGGATAAGAATACAATGTATACAGACTGGGCTGGATAAGAATACAATGTATACAAACTGGACTGGATAAGAATACAATGTATACAGACTGGACTGGATAAGAATACAATGTATACAGACTGGACTGGATAAGAATACAATGTATACAGACTGGGCTGGATAAGAATACAATGTATATAGACTGGGCTGGATAAGAATACAATGTATACAGACTGGACTGGATAAGAATACAATGTATACAGACTGGGCTGGATAAGAATACAATGTATACAGACTGGGCTGGATAAGAATACAATGTATACAGACTGGACTGGGTAAGAATACAATGTATACAGACTGGACTGGATGAAGAATACAATGTATACAGACTGGACTGGATAAGAATACAATGTATACAGACTGGGCTGGATAAGAATACAATGTATACAGACTGGACTGGATAAGAATACAATGTATACAGACTGGGCTGGATAAGAATACAATGTATACAGACTGGGCTGGATAAGAATACAATGTATACAGACTGGGCTGGATAAGAATACAATGTATACAGACTGGGCTGGATAAGAATACAATGTATACAAACTGGACTGGATAAGAATACAATGTATACAGACTGGACTGGATAAGAATACAATGTATACAGACTGGACTGGATAAGAATACAATGTATACAGACTGGGCTGGATAAGAATACAATGTATACAGACTGGGCTGGATAAGAATACAATGTATACAGACTGGACTGGATGAAGAATACAATGTATACAGACTGGGCTGGATGAAGAATACAATGTATACAGACTGGACTGGATAAGAATACAATGTATACAGACTGGACTGGATAAGAATACAATGTATACAGACTGGACTGGATAAGAATACAATGTATACAGACTGGGCTGGATAAGAATACAATGTATACAGACTGGGCTGGATAAGAATACAATGTATACAGACTGGGCTGGATAAGAATACAATGTATACAGACTGGATGAAGAATACAATGTATACAGACTAGACTGGATAAGAATACAATGTATACAGACTGGATGAAGAATACAATGTATACAGACTGGATGAAGAATACAATGTATACAGACTGGACTGGATAAGAATACAATGTATACAGACTGGGCTAGAAGAAGAATACAATGTATACAGACTGGGCTGGATAAGAATACAATGTATACAGACTGGGCTGGATGAAGAATACAATGTATACAGACTGGGCTGGATGAAGAATACAATGTATACAGACTGGGCTGGATGAAGAATACAATGTATACAGACTGGGATACAGACTGGGCTGGATGAAGAATACAATGTATACAGACTGGGATACAGACTGGACTGGATAAGAATACAATGTATACAGACTGGACTGGATAAGAATACAATGTATACAGACTGGGCTGGATAAGAATACAATGTATACAGACTGGGCTGGATAAGAATACAATGTATACAGACTGGACTGGATGAAGAATACAATGTATACAGACTGGACTGGATGAAGAATACAATGTATACAGACTGGACTGGATAAGAATACAATGTATACAGACTGGGCTGGATGAAGAATGCAATGTATACAGACTGGGCTGGATAAGAATACAATGTATACAGACTGGGCTGGATAAGAATACAATGTATACAGACTGGACTGGATAAGAATACAATGTATACCGACTGGGCTGGATAAGAATACAATGTATACAGACTGGGCTGGATAAGAATACAATGTATACAGACTCGGCTGGATAAGTATACAATGTATACAAACTGGACTGGATAAGAATACAATGTATACAGACTGGGCTGGATAAGAATACATGTATACAGACTGGGCTGGATGAAGAATACAATGTATACAGACTGAGCTGGATAAGAATACAATGTATACAGACTGGGCTGGATAAGAATACAATGTATACAGACTGGACTGGATGAAGAATACAATGTATACAGACTGGACTGGGTAAGAATACAATGTATACAAACTGGACTGGATGAAGAATACAATGTATACAGACTGGACTGGATAAGAATACAATGTATACAGACTGGGCTGGATAAGAATACAATGTATACAGACTGGGCTGGATAAGAATACAATGTATACAGACTGGGCTGGATAAGAATACAATGTATACAGACTGGGCTGGATAAGAATACAATGTATACAGACTGGGCTGGATAAGAATACAATGTATACAGACTGGGCTGGATAAGAATACAATGTATACAGACTGGGCTGGATAAGAATACAATGTATACAGACTGGGCTGGATAAGAATACAATGTATACAGACTGGACTGGATAAGAATACAATGTATACAGACTGGGCTGGATGAAGAATACAATGTATACAGACTGGACTGGATAAGAATACAATGTATACAGACTGGACTGGATAAGAATACAATGTATACAGACTGGACTGGATAAGAATGCAATGTATACAGACTGGGCTGGATAAGAATACAATGTATACAGACTGGGCTGGATAAGAATACAATGTATACAGACTGGGCTGGATAAGAATACAATGTATACAGACTGGGCTGGATAAGAATACAATGTATACAGACTGGACTGGATAAGAATACAATGTATACAGACTGGGCTGGAAGAAGAATACAATGTATACAGACTGGGCTGGATGAAGAATACAATGTATACAGACTGGGCTGGATGAAGAATACAATGTATACAGACTGGGATACAGACTGGGCTGGATAAGAATACAATGTATACCGACTGGGCTGGATGAAGAATACAATGTATACAGACTGGGATACAGACTGGACTGGATAAAAATACAATGTATACAGACTGGGCTGGATATGAATACAATGTATACAGACTGGACTGGATGAAGAATACAATGTATACAGACTGGACTGGATAAGAATACAATGTATACAGTCTGGACTGGATGAAGAATACAATGTATACAGACTGGGCTGGATAAGAATACAATGTATATAGACTGGACTGGAAAAAGAATACAATGTATACAGACTGGACTGGATAAGAATACAATGTATACAGACTGGGCTGGATAAGAATACAATGTATATAGACTGGACTAGATAAAAAGACAATGTATACAGACTGGACTGGATAAGAATACAATGTATACAGACTGGACTGGATAAGAATACAATGTATACAGACTGGGCTGTATAAGAATACAATGTATACAGACTGGACTGGATGAAGAATACAATGTATCCAGACTGGGCTGGATAAGAATACAATGTATACAGACTGGGCCGGATGAAGAATACAATGTATACAGACTGGGCTGGATGAAGAATACAATGTATACAGACTGGGCTGGAAGAAGAATACAATGTATACAGACTGGGCTGGATAAGAATACAATGTATACAGACTGGGCTGGATATGAATACAATGTATACAGACTGGGCTGGATAAGAATACAATGTATACAGACTGGGCTGGATAAGAATACAATGTATACAGACTGGGCTGGATAAGAATACAATGTATACAGACTGGGCTGGATAAGTATACAATGTATACAGACTGGACTGGATAAGAATACAATGTATACCGACTGGGCTGAATAAGAATACAATGTATACAGACTGGGCTGGATAAGAATACAATGCATATAGACTGGGCTGGAAGAAGAATACAATGTATACAGACTGGGCTGGATAAGAATACAATGTATACAGACTGGACTGGGTAAGAATACAATGTATACAGACTGGACTGGATGAAGAATACAATGTATACAGACTGGGCTGGATAAGAATACAATGTATACAGACTGGGCTGGATAAGAATACAATGTATACAGACTGGACTGGGTAAGAATACAATGTATACAGACTGGACTGGATGAAGAATACAATGTATACAGACTGGACTGGGTAAGAATACAATGTATACAAACTGGACTGGATGAAGAATACAATGTATACAGACTGGACTGGATGAAGAATACAATGTATACAGACTGGACTGGATAAGAATACAATGTATACAGACTGGGCTGGATAAGAATACAATGTATACAGACTGGACTGGATAAGAATACAATGTATACAGACTGGGCTGGATAAGAATACAATGTATACAGACTGGGCTGGATAAGAATACAATGTATACAGACTGGGCTGGATAAGAATACAATGTATACAGACTGGGCTGGATAAGAATACAATGTATACAGACTGGACTGGATAAGAATACAATGTATACAGACTGGACTGGATAAGAATACAATGTATACAGACTGGACTGGATAAGAATACAATGTATACAGACTGGGCTGGATAAGAATACAATGTATACAGACTGGACTGGATGAAGAATACAATGTATACAGACTGGGCTGGATGAAGAATACAATGTATACAGACTGGACTGGATAAGAATACAATGTATACAGACTGGACTGGATAAGAATACAATGTATACAGACTGGACTGGATAAGAATACAATGTATACAGACTGGACTGGATAAGAATACAATGTATACAGACTGGGCTGGATAAGAATACAATGTATACAGACTGGGCTGGATAAGAATACAATGTATACAGACTGGGCTGGATAAGAATACAATGTATACAGACTGGATGAAGAATACAATGTATACAGACTGGACTGGATAAGAATACAATGTATACAGACTGGGCTGGATAAGAATACAATGTATACAGACTGGGCTGGATAAGAATACAATGTATACAGACTGGGCTGGATGAAGAATACAATGTATACAGACTGGGCTGGATGAAGAATACAATGTATACAGACTGGACTGGATAAGAATACAATGTATACAGACTGGACTGGATAAGAATACAATGTATACAGACTGGACTGGATAAGAATACAATGTATACAGACTGGACTGGATAAGAATACAATGTATACAGACTGGGCTGGATAAGAATACAATGTATACAGACTGGGCTGGATAAGAATACAATGTATACAGACTGGGCTGGATAAGAATACAATGTATACAGACTGGGCTGGATAAGAATACAATGCATACAGACTGGATGAAGAATACAATGTATACAGACTGGATGAAGAATACAATGTATACAGACTGGACTGGATAAGAATACAATGTATACAGACTGGGCTGGATAAGAATACAATGTATACAGACTGGGCTGGATAAGAATACAATGTATACAGACTGGGCTGGATGAAGAATACAATGTATACAGACTGGGCTGGATGAAGAATACAATGTATACAGACTGGGCTGGATGAAGAATACAATGTATACAGACTGGGATACAGACTGGGCTGGATAAGAATACAATGTATACCGACTGGGCTGGATGAAGAATACAATGTATACAGACTGGGCTGGATAAGAATACAATGTATACAGACTGGGCTGGATAAGAATACAATGTATACAGACTGGTCTGGATAAGAATACAATGTATACAGACTGGACTGGATGAAGAATACAATGTATACAGACTGGACTGGATAAGAATACAATGTATACAGACTGGATTGGATGAAGAATACAATGTATACAGACTGGACTGGATGAAGAATACAATGTATACAGACTGGACTGGATAAGAATACAATGTATACAGACTGGGCTGGATGAAGAATGCAATGTATACAGACTGGGCTGGATAAGAATACAATGTATACAGACTGGGCTGGATAAGAATACAATGTATACAGACTGGACTGGATAAGAATACAATGTATACCGACTGGGCTGGATAAGAATACAATGTATACAGACTGGGCTGGATAAGAATACAATGTATACAGACTCGGCTGGATAAGTATACAATGTATACAAACTGGACTGGATAAGAATACAATGTATACAGACTGGACTGGATAAGAATACAATGTATACAGACTGGACTGGATAAGTATACAATGTATACAGACTGGGCTGGATAAGAATACATGTATACAGACTGGGCTAGATGAAGAATACAATGTATACAGACTGGGCTGGATAAGAATACAATGTATACAGACTGGACTGGGTAAGAATACAATGTATACAGACTGGACTGGATGAAGAATACAATGTATACAGACTGGACTGGGTAAGAATACAATGTATACAAACTGGACTGGATGAAGAATACAATGTATACAGACTGGACTGGATAAGAATACAATGTATACAGACTGGGCTGGATAAGAATACAATGTATACAGACTGGGCTGGATAAGAATACAATGTATACAGACTGGGCTGGATAAGAATACAATGTATACAGACTGGACTGGATAAGAATACAATGTATACAGACTGGACTGGATGAAGAATACAATGTATACAGACTGGACTGGGTAAGAATACAATGTATACAAACTGGACTGGATGAAGAATACAATGTATACAGACTGGACTGGATGAAGAATACAATGTATACAGACTGGACTGGATAAGAATACAATGTATACAGACTGGGCTGGATAAGAATACAATGTATACAGACTGGGCTGGATAAGAATACAATGTATACAGACTGGGCTGGATAAGAATACAATGTATACAGACTGGGCTGGATAAGAATACAATGTATACAGACTGGGCTGGATAAGAATACAATGTATACAGACTGGGCTGGATAAGAATACAATGTATACAGACTGGGCTGGATAAGAATACAATGTATACAGACTGGACTGGATAAGAATACAATGTATACAGACTGGGCTGGATGAAGAATACAATGTATACAGACTGGACTGGATAAGAATACAATGTATACAGACTGGACTGGATAAGAATACAATGTATACAGACTGGGCTGAATAAGAATACAATGTATACAGACTGGGCTGGATAAGAATACAATGTATACAGACTGGGCTGGATAAGAATACAATGTATACAGACTGGGCTGGATAAGAATACAATGTATACAGACTGGTCTGGATAAGAATACAATGTATACAGACTGGGCTGGAAGAAGAATACAATGTATACAGACTGGGCTGGATGAAGAATACAATGTATACAGACTGGGCTGGATGAAGAATACAATGTATACAGACTGGGATACAGACTGGGCTGGATAAGAATACAATGTATACCGACTGGGCTGGATGAAGAATACAATGTATACAGACTGGGATACAGACTGGACTGGATAAGAATACAATGTATACAGACTGGGCTGGATAAGAATACAATGTATACAGACTGGGCTGGATAAGAATACAATGTATACAGACTGGACTGGATGAAGAATACAATGTATACAGACTGGACTGGATAATAATACAATGTATACAGTCTGGACTGGATGAAGAATACAATGTATACAGACTGGGCTGGATAAGAATACAATGTATACAGACTGGACTGGATAAGAATACAATGTATACAGACTGGGCTGGATAAGAATACAATGTATATAGACTGGACTGGAAAAAGAATACAATGTATACAGACTGGACTGGATAAGAATACAATGTATACAGACTGGGCTGGATAAGAATACAATGTATACAGACTGGACTGGATAAGAATACAATGTATACAGACTGGGCTGGATAAGAATACAATGTATATAGACTGGACTAGATAAAAAGACAATGTATACAGACTGGACTGGATAAGAATACAATGTATACAGACTGGACTGGATAAGAATACAATGTATACAGACTGGGCTGGATGAAGAATACAATGTATACAGATTGGGCTGGATAAGAATACAATGTATACAGACTGGGATGTATAAGAATACAATGTATACAGACTGGACTGGATGAAGAATACAATGTATACAGACTGGGCTGGATAAGAATACAATGTATACAGACTGGGCCGGATGAAGAATACAATGTATACAGACTGGGCTGGATGAAGAATACAATGTATACAGACTGGGCTGGATAAGAATACAATGTATACAGACTGGGCTGGATATGAATACAATGTATACAGACTGGGCTGGATAAGAATACAATGTATACAGACTGGGCTGGATATGAATACAATGTATACAGACTGGGCTGGATGAAGAATACAATGTATACAGACTGGACTGGATAAGAATACAATGTATACAGACTGGGCTGGATAAGAATACAATGTATACAGACTGGGCTGGATAAGAATACAATGTATACAGACTGGGCTGGATAAGAATACAATGTATACAGACTGGGCTGGATAAGAATACAATGTATACAGACTGGACTGGATAAGAATACAATGTATACAGACTGGGCTGGATAAGAATACAATGTATACAGACTGGGCTGGATGAAGAATACAATGTATACAGACTGGATAAGAATACAATGTATACAGACTGGGCTGGATAAGAATACAATGTATACAGACTGGGCTGGATAAGAATACAATGTATACAGACTGGGCTGGATAAGAATACAATGTATACAGACTGGGCTGGATAAGTATACAATGTATACAGACTGGACTGGATAAGAATACAATGTATACCGACAGGGCTGGATAAGAATACAATGTATACAGACTGGGCTGGATAAGAATACAATGTATACAGACTGGGCTGGATAAGAATACAATGCATATAGACTGGGCTGGAAGAAGAATACAATGTATACAGACTGGACTGGATAAGAATACAATGTATACAGACTGGACTGGGTAAGAATACAATGTATACAGACTGGACTGGATGAAGAACACAATGTATACAGACTGGGCTGGATAAGAATACAATGTATACAGACGGGGCTGGATAAGAATACAATGTATACAGACTGGGCTGGATAAGAATACAATGTATACAGACTGGACTGGATAAGAATACAATGTATACAGACTGGGCTGGATAAGAATACAATGTATACAGACTGGGCTGGATAAGAATACAATGTATACAGACTGGGCTGGATAAGAATACAATGTATACAGACTGGGCTGGATAAGAATACAATGTATACAGACTGGGCTGGATGAAGAATACAATGTATACAGACTGGGCTGGATGAAGAATACAATGTATACAGACTGGGCTGGATAAGAATACAATGTATACAGACTGGGCTGGATGAAGAATGCAATGTATACAGACTGGGCTGGATAAGAATACAATGTATACAGACTGGGCTGGATAAGAATACAATGTATACAGACTGGACTGGATAAGAATACAATGTATACCGACTGGGCTGGATAAGAATACAATGTATACAGACTGGTCTGGATAAGAATACAATGTATACAGACTGGGCTGGAAGAAGAATACAATGTATACAGACTGGGCTGGATGAAGAATACAATGTATACAGACTGGGCTGGATGAAGAATACAATGTATACAGACTGGGATACAGACTGGGCTGGATAAGAATACAATGTATACCGACTGGGCTGGATGAAGAATACAATGTATACAGACTGGGATACAGACTGGACTGGATAAGAATACAATGTATACAGACTGGGCTGGATAAGAATACAATGTATACAGACTGGGCTGGATAAGAATACAATGTATACAGACTGGACTGGATGAAGAATACAATGTATACAGACTGGACTGGATAATAATACAATGTATACAGTCTGGACTGGATGAAGAATACAATGTATACAGACTGGGCTGGATAAGAATACAATGTATACAGACTGGACTGGATAAGAATACAATGTATACAGACTGGGCTGGATAAGAATACAATGTATATAGACTGGACTGGAAAAAGAATACAATGTATACAGACTGGACTGGATAAGAATACAATGTATACAGACTGGGCTGGATAAGAATACAATGTATACAGACTGGACTGGATAAGAATACAATGTATACAGACTGGGCTGGATAAGAATACAATGTATATAGACTGGACTAGATAAAAAGACAATGTATACAGACTGGACTGGATAAGAATACAATGTATACAGACTGGACTGGATAAGAATACAATGTATACAGACTGGGCTGGATGAAGAATACAATGTATACAGATTGGGCTGGATAAGAATACAATGTATACAGACTGGGATGTATAAGAATACAATGTATACAGACTGGACTGGATGAAGAATACAATGTATACAGACTGGGCTGGATAAGAATACAATGTATACAGACTGGGCCGGATGAAGAATACAATGTATACAGACTGGGCTGGATGAAGAATACAATGTATACAGACTGGGCTGGATAAGAATACAATGTATACAGACTGGGCTGGATATGAATACAATGTATACAGACTGGGCTGGATAAGAATACAATGTATACAGACTGGGCTGGATATGAATACAATGTATACAGACTGGGCTGGATGAAGAATACAATGTATACAGACTGGACTGGATAAGAATACAATGTATACAGACTGGGCTGGATAAGAATACAATGTATACAGACTGGGCTGGATAAGAATACAATGTATACAGACTGGGCTGGATAAGAATACAATGTATACAGACTGGGCTGGATAAGAATACAATGTATACAGACTGGACTGGATAAGAATACAATGTATACAGACTGGGCTGGATAAGAATACAATGTATACAGACTGGGCTGGATGAAGAATACAATGTATACAGACTGGATAAGAATACAATGTATACAGACTGGGCTGGATAAGAATACAATGTATACAGACTGGGCTGGATAAGAATACAATGTATACAGACTGGGCTGGATAAGAATACAATGTATACAGACTGGGCTGGATAAGTATACAATGTATACAGACTGGACTGGATAAGAATACAATGTATACCGACAGGGCTGGATAAGAATACAATGTATACAGACTGGGCTGGATAAGAATACAATGTATACAGACTGGGCTGGATAAGAATACAATGCATATAGACTGGGCTGGAAGAAGAATACAATGTATACAGACTGGACTGGATAAGAATACAATGTATACAGACTGGACTGGGTAAGAATACAATGTATACAGACTGGACTGGATGAAGAACACAATGTATACAGACTGGGCTGGATAAGAATACAATGTATACAGACGGGGCTGGATAAGAATACAATGTATACAGACTGGGCTGGATAAGAATACAATGTATACAGACTGGACTGGATAAGAATACAATGTATACAGACTGGGCTGGATAAGAATACAATGTATACAGACTGGGCTGGATAAGAATACAATGTATACAGACTGGGCTGGATAAGAATACAATGTATACAGACTGGGCTGGATAAGAATACAATGTATACAGACTGGGCTGGATGAAGAATACAATGTATACAGACTGGGCTGGATGAAGAATACAATGTATACAGACTGGGCTGGATAAGAATACAATGTATACAGACTGGGCTGGATGAAGAATGCAATGTATACAGACTGGGCTGGATAAGAATACAATGTATACAGACTGGGCTGGATAAGAATACAATGTATACAGACTGGACTGGATAAGAATACAATGTATACCGACTGGGCTGGATAAGAATACAATGTATACAGACTGGGCTGGATAAGAATACAATGTATATAGACTGGACTGGATAAAGAATACAATGTATACAGACTGGGCTGGATAAGAATACAATGTATACAGACTGGGCTGGATAAGAATACAATGTATACAGACTGGGCTGGATAAGAATACAATGTATACAGACTGGACTGGATAAGAACACAATGTATACAGACTGGACTGGATAGGAATACAATGTATACAGACTGGGCTGGATGAAGAATGCAATGTATACAGACTGGGCTGGATGAAGAATACAATGTATACAGACTGGACTGGATAAGAATACAATGTATACAGACTGGACTGGATAAGAATACAATGTATACAGACTGGGCTGGATAAGAATACAATGTATACAGACTGGAATGGATAAGAATACAATGTATACAGACTGGACTGGATAAGAATACAATGTATATAGACTGGACTGGATAAAGAATACAATGTATACAGACTGGGCTGGATAAGAATACAATGTATACAGACTGGGCTGGATAAGAATACAATGTATACAGACTGGGCTGGATAAGAATACAATGTATACAGACTGGACTGGATAAGAACACAATGTATACAGACTGGACTGGATAGGAATACAATGTATACAGACTGGGCTGGATGAAGAATGCAATGTATACAGACTGGGCTGGATGAAGAATACAATGTATACAGACTGGACTGGATAAGAATACAATGTATACAGACTGGGCTGGATAAGAATACAATGTATACAGACTGGACTGGATAAGAATACAATGTATACAGACTGGACTGGATAAGAATACAATGTATACAGACTGGACTGGATAAGAATACAATGTATACAGACTGGGCTGGATAAGAATACAATGTATACAGACTGGGCTGGATAAGAATACAATGTATACAGACTGGACTGGATGAAGAATACAATGTATACAGACTGGGCTGGATGAAGAATACAATGTATACAGACTGGACTGGATAAGAATACAATGTATACAGACTGGACTGGATAAGAATACAATGTATACAGACTGGACTGGATAAGAATACAATGTATACAGACTGGACTGGATAAGAATACAATGTATACAGACTGGGCTGGATAAGAATACAATGTATACAGACTGGGCTGGATAAGAATACAATGTATACAGACTGGGCTGGATAAGAATACAATGTATACAGACTGGATGAAGAATACAATGTATACAGACTGGACTGGATAAGAATACAATGTATACAGACTGGGCTGGATAAGAATACAATGTATACAGACTGGGCTGGATAAGAATACAATGTATACAGACTGGGCTGGATGAAGAATACAATGTATACAGACTGGGCTGGATGAAGAATACAATGTATACAGACTGGACTGGATAAGAATACAATGTATACAGACTGGACTGGATAAGAATACAATGTATACAGACTGGACTGGATAAGAATACAATGTATACAGACTGGACTGGATAAGAATACAATGTATACAGACTGGGCTGGATAAGAATACAATGTATACAGACTGGGCTGGATAAGAATACAATGTATACAGACTGGGCTGGATAAGAATACAATGTATACAGACTGGATGAAGAATACAATGTATACAGACTGGATGAAGAATACAATGTATACAGACTGGACTGGATAAGAATACAATGTATACAGACTGGGCTGGAAGAAGAATACAATGTATACAGACTGGGCTGGATAAGAATACAATGTATACAGACTGGGCTGGATGAAGAATACAATGTATACAGACTGGGCTGGATGAAGAATACAATGTATACAGACTGGGCTGGATGAAGAATACAATGTATACAGACTGGGATACAGACTGGGCTGGATAAGAATACAATGTATACCGACTGGGCTGGATGAAGAATACAATGTATACAGACTGGGCTGGATAAGAATACAATGTATACAGACTGGGCTGGATGAAGAATACAATGTATACAGACTGGGCTGGATGAAGAATACAATGTATACAGACTGGGCTGGATGAAGAATACAATGTATACAGACTGGGATACAGACTGGGCTGGATAAGAATACAATGTATACCGACTGGGCTGGATGAAGAATACAATGTATACAGACTGGGCTGGATAAGAATACAATGTATACAGACTGGACTGGATAAGAATACAATGTATACAGACTGGACTGGATGAAGAATACAATGTATACAGACTGGACTGGATAAGAATACAATGTATACAGACTGGATTGGATGAAGAATACAATGTATACAGACTGGACTGGATGAAGAATACAATGTATACAGACTGGACTGGATAAGAATACAATGTATACAGACTGGACTGGATGAAGAATACAATGTATACAGACTGGGCTGGATGAAGAATACAATGTATACACACTGGACTGGATAAGAATACAATGTATACAGACTGGACTGGATAAGAATACAATGTATACAGACTGGACTGGATAAGAATACAATGTATACAGACTGGACTGGATAAGAATACAATGTATACAGACTGGGCTGGATAAGAATACAATGTATACAGACTGGGCTGGATAAGAATACAATGTATACAGACTGGGCTGGATAAGAATACAATGTATACAGACTGGATGAAGAATACAATGTATACAGACTGGACTGGATAAGAATACAATGTATACAGACTGGGCTGGATAAGAATACAATGTATACAGACTGGGCTGGATAAGAATACAATGTATACAGACTGGGCTGGATGAAGAATACAATGTATACAGACTGGGCTGGATGAAGAATACAATGTATACAGACTGGACTGGATAAGAATACAATGTATACAGACTGGACTGGATAAGAATACAATGTATACAGACTGGACTGGATAAGAATACAATGTATACAGACTGGACTGGATAAGAATACAATGTATACAGACTGGGCTGGATAAGAATACAATGTATACAGACTGGGCTGGATAAGAATACAATGTATACAGACTGGGCTGGATAAGAATACAATGTATACAGACTGGGCTGGATAAGAATACAATGCATACAGACTGGATGAAGAATACAATGTATACAGACTGGATGAAGAATACAATGTATACAGACTGGACTGGATAAGAATACAATGTATACAGACTGGGCTGGATAAGAATACAATGTATACAGACTGGGCTGGATAAGAATACAATGTATACAGACTGGGCTGGATGAAGAATACAATGTATACAGACTGGGCTGGATGAAGAATACAATGTATACAGACTGGGCTGGATGAAGAATACAATGTATACAGACTGGGATACAGACTGGGCTGGATAAGAATACAATGTATACCGACTGGGCTGGATGAAGAATACAATGTATACAGACTGGGATACAGACTGGACTGGATAAGAATACAATGTATACAGACTGGGCTGGATAAGAATACAATGTATACAGACTGGGCTGGATAAGAATACAATGTATACAGACTGGACTGGATGAAGAATACAATGTATACAGACTGGACTGGATAAGAATACAATGTATACAGACTGGATTGGATGAAGAATACAATGTATACAGACTGGACTGGATGAAGAATACAATGTATACAGACTGGACTGGATAAGAATACAATGTATACAGACTGGGCTGGATGAAGAATGCAATGTATACAGACTGGGCTGGATAAGAATACAATGTATACAGACTGGGCTGGATAAGAATACAATGTATACAGACTGGGCTGGATGAAGAATGCAATGTATACAGACTGGGCTGGATAAGAATACAATGTATACCGACTGGGCTGGATAAGAATACAATGTATACAGACTGGGCTGGATAAGAATACAATGTATACAGACTCGGCTGGATAAGTATACAATGTATACAAACTGGACTGGATAAGAATACAATGTATACAGACTGGACTGGATAAGAATACAATGTATACAGACTGGACTGGATAAGTATACAATGTATACAGACTGGGCTGGATAAGAATACATGTATACAGACTGGGCTAGATGAAGAATACAATGTATACAGACTGGGCTGGATAAGAATACAATGTATACAGACTGGACTGGGTAAGAATACAATGTATACAGACTGGACTGGATGAAGAATACAATGTATACAGACTGGACTGGGTAAGAATACAATGTATACAAACTGGACTGGATGAAGAATACAATGTATACAGACTGGACTGGATGAAGAATACAATGTATACAGACTGGACTGGATAAGAATACAATGTATACAGACTGGGCTGGATAAGAATACAATGTATACAGACTGGGCTGGATAAGAATACAATGTATACAGACTGGGCTGGATAAGAATACAATGTATACAGACTGGACTGGATAAGAATACAATGTATACAGACTGGACTGGATGAAGAATACAATGTATACAGACTGGACTGGGTAAGAATACAATGTATACAAACTGGACTGGATGAAGAATACAATGTATACAGACTGGACTGGATGAAGAATACAATGTATACAGACTGGACTGGATAAGAATACAATGTATACAGACTGGGCTGGATAAGAATACAATGTATACAGACTGGGCTGGATAAGAATACAATGTATACAGACTGGGCTGGATAAGAATACAATGTATACAGACTGGGCTGGATAAGAATACAATGTATACAGACTGGGCTGGATAAGAATACAATGTATACAGACTGGGCTGGATAAGAATACAATGTATACAGACTGGGCTGGATAAGAATACAATGTATACAGACTGGACTGGATAAGAATACAATGTATACAGACTGGGCTGGATGAAGAATACAATGTATACAGACTGGACTGGATAAGAATACAATGTATACAGACTGGACTGGATAAGAATACAATGTATACAGACTGGGCTGGATAAGAATACAATGTATACAGACTGGGCTGGATAAGAATACAATGTATACAGACTGGGCTGGATAAGAATACAATGTATACAGACTGGGCTGGATAAGAATACAATGTATACAGACTGGTCTGGATAAGAATACAATGTATACAGACTGGGCTGGAAGAAGAATACAATGTATACAGACTGGGCTGGATGAAGAATACAATGTATACAGACTGGGCTGGATGAAGAATACAATGTATACAGACTGGGATACAGACTGGGCTGGATAAGAATACAATGTATACCGACTGGGCTGGATGAAGAATACAATGTATACAGACTGGGATACAGACTGGACTGGATAAGAATACAATGTATACAGACTGGGCTGGATAAGAATACAATGTATACAGACTGGGCTGGATAAGAATACAATGTATACAGACTGGACTGGATGAAGAATACAATGTATACAGACTGGACTGGATAATAATACAATGTATACAGTCTGGACTGGATGAAGAATACAATGTATACAGACTGGGCTGGATAAGAATACAATGTATACAGACTGGACTGGATAAGAATACAATGTATACAGACTGGGCTGGATAAGAATACAATGTATATAGACTGGACTGGAAAAAGAATACAATGTATACAGACTGGACTGGATAAGAATACAATGTATACAGACTGGGCTGGATAAGAATACAATGTATACAGACTGGACTGGATAAGAATACAATGTATACAGACTGGGCTGGATAAGAATACAATGTATATAGACTGGACTAGATAAAAAGACAATGTATACAGACTGGACTGGATAAGAATACAATGTATACAGACTGGACTGGATAAGAATACAATGTATACAGACTGGGCTGGATGAAGAATACAATGTATACAGATTGGGCTGGATAAGAATACAATGTATACAGACTGGGATGTATAAGAATACAATGTATACAGACTGGACTGGATGAAGAATACAATGTATACAGACTGGGCTGGATAAGAATACAATGTATACAGACTGGGCCGGATGAAGAATACAATGTATACAGACTGGGCTGGATGAAGAATACAATGTATACAGACTGGGCTGGATAAGAATACAATGTATACAGACTGGGCTGGATATGAATACAATGTATACAGACTGGGCTGGATAAGAATACAATGTATACAGACTGGGCTGGATATGAATACAATGTATACAGACTGGGCTGGATGAAGAATACAATGTATACAGACTGGACTGGATAAGAATACAATGTATACAGACTGGGCTGGATAAGAATACAATGTATACAGACTGGGCTGGATAAGAATACAATGTATACAGACTGGGCTGGATAAGAATACAATGTATACAGACTGGGCTGGATAAGAATACAATGTATACAGACTGGACTGGATAAGAATACAATGTATACAGACTGGGCTGGATAAGAATACAATGTATACAGACTGGGCTGGATGAAGAATACAATGTATACAGACTGGATAAGAATACAATGTATACAGACTGGGCTGGATAAGAATACAATGTATACAGACTGGGCTGGATAAGAATACAATGTATACAGACTGGGCTGGATAAGAATACAATGTATACCGACAGGGCTGGATAAGAATACAATGTATACAGACTGGGCTGGATAAGAATACAATGTATACAGACTGGGCTGGATAAGAATACAATGCATATAGACTGGGCTGGAAGAAGAATACAATGTATACAGACTGGACTGGATAAGAATACAATGTATACAGACTGGACTGGGTAAGAATACAATGTATACAGACTGGACTGGATGAAGAACACAATGTATACAGACTGGGCTGGATAAGAATACAATGTATACAGACGGGGCTGGATAAGAATACAATGTATACAGACTGGGCTGGATAAGAATACAATGTATACAGACTGGACTGGATAAGAATACAATGTATACAGACTGGGCTGGATAAGAATACAATGTATACAGACTGGGCTGGATAAGAATACAATGTATACAGACTGGACTGGATAAGAATACAATGTATACAGACTGGGCTGGATAAGAATACAATGTATACAGACTGGGCTGGA
Source organism: Lithobates septentrionalis (assembly GCA_037952835.1). NCBI lineage: Eukaryota > Metazoa > Chordata > Amphibia > Anura > Ranidae > Lithobates > Lithobates septentrionalis. The sequence continues at coordinate 273,078 of JBBDGP010004810.1, read as the reverse complement.
TAAGAATACAATGTATACAGACTGGGCTGGATGAAGAATACAATGTATACAGACTGGGCTGGATGAAGAATACAATGTATACAGACTGGGCTGGATAAGAATACAATGTATACAGACTGGGCTGGATGAAGAATGCAATGTATACAGACTGGGCTGGATAAGAATACAATGTATACAGACTGGGCTGGATAAGAATACAATGTATACAGACTGGACTGGATAAGAATACAATGTATACCGACTGGGCTGGATAAGAATACAATGTATACAGACTGGGCTGGATAAGAATACAATGTATATAGACTGGACTGGATAAAGAATACAATGTATACAGACTGGGCTGGATAAGAATACAATGTATACAGACTGGGCTGGATAAGAATACAATGTATACAGACTGGGCTGGATAAGAATACAATGTATACAGACTGGACTGGATAAGAACACAATGTATACAGACTGGACTGGATAGGAATACAATGTATACAGACTGGGCTGGATGAAGAATGCAATGTATACAGACTGGGCTGGATGAAGAATACAATGTATACAGACTGGACTGGATAAGAATACAATGTATACAGACTGGGCTGGATAAGAATACAATGTATACAGACTGGACTGGATAAGAATACAATGTATACAGACTGGACTGGATAAGAATACAATGTATACAGACTGGACTGGATAAGAATACAATGTATACAGACTGGGCTGGATAAGAATACAATGTATACAGACTGGGCTGGATAAGAATACAATGTATACAGACTGGACTGGATGAAGAATACAATGTATACAGACTGGGCTGGATGAAGAATACAATGTATACAGACTGGACTGGATAAGAATACAATGTATACAGACTGGACTGGATAAGAATACAATGTATACAGACTGGACTGGATAAGAATACAATGTATACAGACTGGACTGGATAAGAATACAATGTATACAGACTGGGCTGGATAAGAATACAATGTATACAGACTGGGCTGGATAAGAATACAATGTATACAGACTGGGCTGGATAAGAATACAATGTATACAGACTGGATGAAGAATACAATGTATACAGACTGGACTGGATAAGAATACAATGTATACAGACTGGGCTGGATAAGAATACAATGTATACAGACTGGGCTGGATAAGAATACAATGTATACAGACTGGGCTGGATGAAGAATACAATGTATACAGACTGGGCTGGATGAAGAATACAATGTATACAGACTGGACTAGATAAGAATACAATGTATACAGACTGGACTGGATAAGAATACAATGTATACAGACTGGACTGGATAAGAATACAATGTATACAGACTGGACTGGATAAGAATACAATGTATACAGACTGGGCTGGATAAGAATACAATGTATACAGACTGGGCTGGATAAGAATACAATGTATACAGACTGGGCTGGATAAGAATACAATGTATACAGACTGGATGAAGAATACAATGTATACAGACTGGACTGGATAAGAATACAATGTATACAGACTGGACTGGATAAGAATACAATGTATACAGACTGGACTGGATAAGAATACAATGTATACAGACTGGACTGGATAAGAATACAATGTATACAGACTGGACTGGATAAGAATACAATGTATACAGACTGGACTGGATAAGAATACAATGTATACAGACTGGGCTGGATAAGAAAACAATGTATACAGACTGGGCTGGATAAGAATACAATGTATACAGACTGGGCTGGATAAGAATACAATGTATACAGACTGGATGAAGAATACAATGTATACAGACTGGATGAAGAATACAATGTATACAGACTGGACTGGATAAGAATACAATGTATACAGACTGGGCTGGAAGAAGAATACAATGTATACAGACTGGGCTGGATAAGAATACAATGTATACAGACTGGGCTGGATGAAGAATACAATGTATACAGACTGGGCTGGATGAAGAATACAATGTATACAGACTGGGCTGGATGAAGAATACAATGTATACAGACTGGGATACAGACTGGGCTGGATAAGAATACAATGTATACCGACTGGGCTGGATGAAGAATACAATGTATACAGACTGGGCTGGATAAGAATACAATGTATACAGACTGGGCTGGATGAAGAATACAATGTATACAGACTGGGCTGGATGAAGAATACAATGTATACAGACTGGGCTGGATGAAGAATACAATGTATACAGACTGGGATACAGACTGGGCTGGATAAGAATACAATGTATACCGACTGGGCTGGATGAAGAATACAATGTATACAGACTGGGCTGGATAAGAATACAATGTATACAGACTGGACTGGATAAGAATACAATGTATACACAGACTGGACTGGATGAAGAATACAATGTATACAGACTGGACTGGATAAGAATACAATGTATACAGACTGGATTGGATGAAGAATACAATGTATACAGACTGGACTGGATGAAGAATACAATGTATACAGACTGGACTGGATAAGAATACAATGTATACAGACTGGACTGGATGAAGAATACAATGTATACAGACTGGGCTGGATGAAGAATACAATGTATACAGACTGGACTGGATAAGAATACAATGTATACAGACTGGACTGGATAAGAATACAATGTATACAGACTGGACTGGATAAGAATACAATGTATACAGACTGGACTGGATAAGAATACAATGTATACAGACTGGGCTGGATAAGAATACAATGTATACAGACTGGGCTGGATAAGAATACAATGTATACAGACTGGGCTGGATAAGAATACAATGTATACAGACTGGATGAAGAATACAATGTATACAGACTGGACTGGATAAGAATACAATGTATACAGACTGGGCTGGATAAGAATACAATGTATACAGACTGGGCTGGATAAGAATACAATGTATACAGACTGGGCTGGATGAAGAATACAATGTATACAGACTGGGCTGGATGAAGAATACAATGTATACAGACTGGACTGGATAAGAATACAATGTATACAGACTGGACTGGATAAGAATACAATGTATACAGACTGGACTGGATAAGAATACAATGTATACAGACTGGACTGGATAAGAATACAATGTATACAGACTGGGCTGGATAAGAATACAATGTATACAGACTGGACTGGATAAGAATACAATGTATACAGACTGGGCTGGATAAGAATACAATGTATATAGACTGGACTAGATAAAAAGACAATGTATACAGACTGGACTGGATAAGAATACAATGTATACAGACTGGACTGGATAAGAATACAATGTATACAGACTGGGCTGGATGAAGAATACAATGTATACAGATTGGGCTGGATAAGAATACAATGTATACAGACTGGGATGTATAAGAATACAATGTATACAGACTGGACTGGATGAAGAATACAATGTATACAGACTGGACTGGATAAGAATACAATGTATACAGACTGGGCCGGATGAAGAATACAATGTATACAGACTGGGCTGGATGAAGAATACAATGTATACAGACTGGGCTGGATAAGAATACAATGTATACAGACTGGGCTGGATATGAATACAATGTATACAGACTGGGCTGGATAAGAATACAATGTATACAGACTGGGCTGGATATGAATACAATGTATACAGACTGGGCTGGATGAAGAATACAATGTATACAGACTGGACTGGATAAGAATACAATGTATACAGACTGGGCTGGATAAGAATACAATGTATACAGACTGGGCTGGATAAGAATACAATGTATACAGACTGGGCTGGATAAGAATACAATGTATACAGACTGGGCTGGATAAGAATACAATGTATACAGACTGGACTGGATAAGAATACAATGTATACAGACTGGGCTGGATAAGAATACAATGTATACAGACTGGGCTGGATGAAGAATACAATGTATACAGACTGGATAAGAATACAATGTATACAGACTGGGCTGGATAAGAATACAATGTATACAGACTGGGCTGGATAAGAATACAATGTATACAGACTGGGCTGGATAAGAATACAATGTATACAGACTGGGCTGGATAAGTATACAATGTATACAGACTGGACTGGATAAGAATACAATGTATACCGACAGGGCTGGATAAGAATACAATGTATACAGACTGGGCTGGATAAGAATACAATGTATACAGACTGGGCTGGATAAGAATACAATGCATATAGACTGGGCTGGAAGAAGAATACAATGTATACAGACTGGACTGGATAAGAATACAATGTATACAGACTGGACTGGGTAAGAATACAATGTATACAGACTGGACTGGATGAAGAACACAATGTATACAGACTGGGCTGGATAAGAATACAATGTATACAGACGGGGCTGGATAAGAATACAATGTATACAGACTGGGCTGGATAAGAATACAATGTATACAGACTGGACTGGATAAGAATACAATGTATACAGACTGGGCTGGATAAGAATACAATGTATACAGACTGGGCTGGATAAGAATACAATGTATACAGACTGGACTGGATAAGAATACAATGTATACAGACTGGGCTGGATAAGAATACAATGTATACAGACTGGGCTGGATAAGAATACAATGTATACAGACTGGGCTGGATGAAGAATACAATGTATACAGACTGGGCTGGATGAAGAATAAAATGTATACAGACTGGGCTGGATAAGAATACAATGTATACAGACTGGGCTGGATGAAGAATGCAATGTATACAGACTGGGCTGGATAAGAATACAATGTATACAGACTGGGCTGGATAAGAATACAATGTATACAGACTGGACTGGATAAGAATACAATGTATACCGACTGGGCTGGATAAGAATACAATGTATACAGACTGGGCTGGATAAGAATACAATGTATATAGACTGGACTGGATAAAGAATACAATGTATACAGACTGGGCTGGATAAGAATACAATGTATACAGACTGGGCTGGATAAGAATACAATGTATACAGACTGGGCTGGATAAGAATACAATGTATACAGACTGGACTGGATAAGAACAAAATGTATACAGACTGGACTGGATAGGAATACAATGTATACAGACTGGGCTGGATGAAGAATGCAATGTATACAGACTGGGCTGGATGAAGAATACAATGTATACAGACTGGACTGGATAAGAATACAATGTATACAGACTGGGCTGGATAAGAATACAATGTATACAGACTGGACTGGATAAGAATACAATGTATACAGACTGGACTGGATAAGAATACAATGTATACAGACTGGACTGGATAAGAATACAATGTATACAGACTGGGCTGGATAAGAATACAATGTATACAGACTGGGCTGGATAAGAATACAATGTATACAGACTGGACTGGATGAAGAATACAATGTATACAGACTGGGCTGGATGAAGAATACAATGTATACAGACTGGACTGGATAAGAATACAATGTATACAGACTGGACTGGATAAGAATACAATGTATACAGACTGGACTGGATAAGAATACAATGTATACAGACTGGACTGGATAAGAATACAATGTATACAGACTGGGCTGGATAAGAATACAATGTATACAGACTGGGCTGGATAAGAATACAATGTATACAGACTGGGCTGGATAAGAATACAATGTATACAGACTGGATGAAGAATACAATGTATACAGACTGGGCTGGATAAGAATACAATGTATACAGACTGGGCTGGATGAAGAATACAATGTATACAGACTGGGCTGGATGAAGAATACAATGTATACAGACTGGACTGGATAAGAATACAATGTATACAGACTGGACTGGATAAGAATACAATGTATACAGACTGGACTGGATAAGAATACAATGTATACAGACTGGACTGGATAAGAATACAATGTATACAGACTGGGCTGGATAAGAATACAATGTATACAGACTGGGCTGGATAAGAATACAATGTATACAGACTGGGCTGGATAAGAATACAATGTATACAGACTGGATGAAGAATACAATGTATACAGACTGGATGAAGAATACAATGTATACAGACTGGACTGGATAAGAATACAATGTATACAGACTGGGCTGGAAGAAGAATACAATGTATACAGACTGGGCTGGATAAGAATACAATGTATACAGACTGGGCTGGATGAAGAATACAATGTATACAGACTGGGCTGGATGAAGAATACAATGTATACAGACTGGGCTGGATGAAGAATACAATGTATACAGACTGGGATACAGACTGGGCTGGATAAGAATACAATGTATACCGACTGGGCTGGATGAAGAATACAATGTATACAGACTGGGCTGGATAAGAATACAATGTATACAGACTGGGCTGGATGAAGAATACAATGTATACAGACTGGGCTGGATGAAGAATACAATGTATACAGACTGGGCTGGATGAAGAATACAATGTATACAGACTGGGATACAGACTGGGCTGGATAAGAATACAATGTATACCGACTGGGCTGGATGAAGAATACAATGTATACAGACTGGGCTGGATAAGAATACAATGTATACAGACTGGACTGGATAAGAATACAATGTATACAGACTGGACTGGATGAAGAATACAATGTATACAGACTGGACTGGATAAGAATACAATGTATACAGACTGGATTGGATGAAGAATACAATGTATACAGACTGGACTGGATGAAGAATACAATGTATACAGACTGGACTGGATAAGAATACAATGTATACAGACTGGACTGGATGAAGAATACAATGTATACAGACTGGGCTGGATGAAGAATACAATGTATACAGACTGGACTGGATAAGAATACAATGTATACAGACTGGACTGGATAAGAATACAATGTATACAGACTGGACTGGATAAGAATACAATGTATACAGACTGGACTGGATAAGAATACAATGTATACAGACTGGGCTGGATAAGAATACAATGTATACAGACTGGGCTGGATGAAGAATACAATGTATACAGACTGGGCTGGATGAAGAATACAATGTATACAGACTGGGCTGGATGAAGAATACAATGTATACAGACTGGGATACAGACTGGGCTGGATAAGAATACAATGTATACCGACTGGGCTGGATGAAGAATACAATGTATACAGACTGGGCTGGATAAGAATACAATGTATACAGACTGGACTGGATAAGAATACAATGTATACAGACTGGACTGGATGAAGAATACAATGTATACAGACTGGACTGGATAAGAATACAATGTATACAGACTGGACTGGATAAGAACACAATGTATACAGACTGGACTGGATGAAGAATAAATACAATGTATACAGACTGGACTGGATAAGAACACAATGTATACAGACTGGACTGGATGAAGAATACAATGTATACAGACTGGACTGGATAAGAATACAATGTATACAGACTGGGCTGGATAAGAATACAATGTATACAGACTGGATGAAGAATACAATGTATACAGACTGGACTGGATAAGAATACAATGTATACAGACTGGGCTGGAAGAAGAATACAATGTATACAGACTGGGCTGGATAAGAATACAATGTATACAGACTGGGCTGGATGAAGAATACAATGTATACAGACTGGGCTGGATGAAGAATACAATGTATACAGACTGGGCTGGATGAAGAATACAATGTATACAGACTGGGATACAGACTGGGCTGGATAAGAATACAATGTATACCGACTGGGCTGGATGAAGAATACAATGTATACAGACTGGGCTGGATAAGAATACAATGTATACAGACTGGGCTGGATGAAGAATACAATGTATACAGACTGGGCTGGATGAAGAATACAATGTATACAGACTGGGCTGGATGAAGAATACAATGTATACAGACTGGGCTGGATGAAGAATACAATGTATACCGACTGGGCTGGATGAAGAATACAATGTATACAGACTGGGCTGGATAAGAATACAATGTATACAGACTGGGCTGGATAAGAATACAATGTATACAGACTGGACTGAATAAGAATACAATGTATACAGACTGGACTGGATGAAGAATACAATGTATACAGACTGGACTGGATAAGAATACAATGTATACAGGACTGGATTGGATGAAGAATACAATGTATACAGACTGGACTGGATGAAGAATACAATGTATACAGACTGGACTGGATAAGAATACAATGTATACAGACTGGACTGGATGAAGAATACAATGTATACAGACTGGACTGGATAAGAATACAATGTATACAGACTGGATTGGATGAAGAATACAATGTATACAGACTGGACTGGATGAAGAATACAATGTATACAGACTGGACTGGATAAGAATACAATGTATACAGACTGGGCTGGATGAAGAATGCAATGTATACAGACTGGGCTGGATAAGAATACAATGTATACAGACTGGACTGGATAAGAATACAATGTATACAGACTGGGCTGGATAAGAATACAATGTATACAGACTGGGCTGGATAAGAATACAATGTATACAGACTGGGCTGGATAAGAATACAATGTATACAGACTGGACTGGATAAGAATACAATGTATACAGACTGGACTGGATAAGAATACAATGTATACAGACTGGGCTGGATAAGAATACAATGTATACAAACTGGGGCTGGATAAGAATACAATGTATACAGACTGGGCTGGATAAGAATACAATGTATACAGACTGGATGAAGAATACAATGTATACAGACTGGACTGGATAAGAATACAATGTATACAGACTGGGCTGGATAAGAATACAATGTATACAGACTGGGCTGGATAAGAATACAATGTATACAGACTGGGCTGGATGAAGAATACAATGTATACAGACTGGGCTGGATGAAGAATACAATGTATACAGACTGGACTGGATAAGAATACAATGTATACAGACTGGACTGGATAAGAATACAATGTATACAGACTGGACTGGATAAGAATACAATGTATACAGACTGGACTGGATAAGAATAAAATGTATACAGACTGGGCTGGATAAGAATACAATGTATACAGACTGGGCTGGATAAGAATACAATGTATACAGACTGGGCTGGATAAGAATACAATGTATACAGACTGGATGAAGAATACAATGTATACAGACTGGATGAAGAATACAATGTATACAGACTGGACTGGATAAGAATACAATGTATACAGACTGGGCTGGAAGAAGAATACAATGTATACAGACTGGGCTGGATAAGAATACAATGTATACAGACTGGGCTGGATGAAGAATACAATGTATACAGACTGGGCTGGATGAAGAATACAATGTATACAGACTGGGCTGGATGAAGAATACAATGTATACAGACTGGGATACAGACTGGGCTGGATAAGAATACAATGTATACCGACTGGGCTGGATGAAGAATACAATGTATACAGACTGGGATACAGACTGGACTGGATAAGAATACAATGTATACAAACTGGACTGGATAAGAATACAATGTATACAGACTGGGCTGGATAAGAATACATGTATACAGACTGGGCTGGATGAAGAATACAATGTATACAGACTGGGCTGGATAAGAATACAATGTATACAGACTGGACTGGATGAAGAATACAATGTATACAGACTGGACTGGATGAAGAATACAATGTATACAGACTGGACTGGATAAGAATACAATGTATACAGACTGGGCTGGATAAGAATACAATGTATACAGACTGGGCTGGATAAGAATACAATGTATACAGACTGGGCTGGATAAGAATACAATGTATACAGACTGGGCTGGATAAGAATACAATGTATACAGACTGGGCTGGATAAGAATACAATGTATACAGACTGGGCTGGATAAGAATACAATGTATACAGACTGGACTGGATAAGAATACAATGTATACAGACTGGGCTGGAAGAAGAATACAATGTATACAGACTGGGCTGGATGAAGAATACAATGTATACAGACTGGGATACAGACTGGGCTGGATAAGAATACAATGTATACCGACTGGGCTGGATGAAGAATACAATGTATACAGACTGGGATACAGACTGGACTGGATAAGAATACAATGTATACAGACTGGGCTGGATAAGAATACAATGTATACAGACTGGGCTGGATAAGAATACAATGTATACAGACTGGACTGGATGAAGAATACAATGTATACAGACTGGACTGGATAAGAATACAATGTATACAGTCTGGACTGGATGAAGAATACAATGTATACAGACTGGGCTGGATAAGAATACAATGTATACAGACGACTGGATAAGAATACAATGTATACAGACTGGGCTGGATAAGAATACAATGTATATAGACTGGACTGGAAAAAGAATACAATGTATACAGACTGGACTGGATAAGAATACAATGTATACAGACTGGGCTGGATAAGAATACAATGTATACAGACTGGACTGGATAAGAATACAATGTATACAGACTGGGCTGGATAAGAATACAATGTATATAGACTGGACTAGATAAAAAGACAATGTATACAGACTGGACTGGATAAGAATACAATGTATACAGACTGGACTGGATAAGAATACAATGTATACAGACTGGGCTGGATGAAGAATACAAAGTATACAGATTGGGCTGGATAAGAATACAATGTATACAGACTGGGCTGTATAAGAATACAATGTATACAGACTGGACTGGATGAAGAATACAATGTATACAGACTGGGCTGGATAAGAATACAATGTATACAGACTGGGCCGGATGAAGAATACAATGTATACAGACTGGGCTGGATGAAGAATACAATGTATACAGACTGGGCTGGAAGAAGAATACAATGTATACAGACTGGGCTGGATAAGAATACAATGTATACAGACTGGGCTGGATATGAATACAATGTATACAGACTGGGCTGGATAAGTATACAATGTATACAGACTGGGCTGGATATGAATACAATGTATACAGACTGGGCTGGATAAGAATACAATGTATACAGACTGGGCTGGATAAGAATACAATGTATACAGACTGGGCTGGATAAGAATACAATGTATACAGACTGGGCTGGATAAGAATACAATGTATACAGACTGGGCTGGATAAGAATACAATGTATACAGACTGGACTGGATAAGAATACAATGTATAAAGACTGGGCTGGATAAGAATACAATGTATACAGACTGGGCTGGATGAAGAATACAATGTATACAGACTGGATAAGAATACAATGTATACAGACTGGGTTGGATAAGAATACAACGTATACAGACTGGGCTGGATAAGAATACAATGTATACAGACTGGGCTGGATAAGAATACAATGTATACAGACTGGGCTGGATGAAGAATACAATGTATACAGACTGGGCTGGATAAGAATACAATGTATACAGACTGGGCTGGATAAGAATACAATGTATACAGACTGGGCTGGATAAGTATACAATGTATACAGACTGGACTGGATAAGAATACAATGTATACCGACTGGGCTGGATAAGAATACAATGTATACAGACTGGGCTGGATGAAGAATACAATGTATACAGACTGGGCTGGATAAGAATACAATGTATACAGACTGGACTGGATGAAGAATACAATGTATACAGACTGGACTGGATAAGAATACAATGTATACAGACTGGGCTGGATGAAGAATACAATGTATACAGACTGGGCTGGATAAGAATACAATGTATACAGACTGGACTGGATAAGAATACAATGTATACAGACTGGACTGGATAAGAATACAATGTATACAGACTGGGCTGGATAAGAATACAATGTATACAGACTGGGCTGGATAAGAATACAATGTATACAGACTGGGCTGGATAAGAATACAATGTATACAGACTGGATGAAGAATACAATGTATACAGACTGGACTGGATAAGAATACAATGTATACAGACTGGGCTGGATAAGAATACAATGTATACAGACTGGGCTGGATAAGAATACAATGTATACAGACTGGGCTGGATGAAGAATACAATGTATACAGACTGGGCTGGATGAAGAATACAATGTATACAGACTGGACTGGATAAGAATACAATGTATACAGACTGGACTGGATAAGAATACAATGTATACAGACTGGACTGGATAAGAATACAATGTATACAGACTGGACTGGATAAGAATAAAATGTATACAGACTGGGCTGGATAAGAATACAATGTATACAGACTGGGCTGGATAAGAATACAATGTATACAGACTGGGCTGGATAAGAATACAATGTATACAGACTGGATGAAGAATACAATGTATACAGACTGGATGAAGAATACAATGTATACAGACTGGACTGGATAAGAATACAATGTATACAGACTGGGCTGGAAGAAGAATACAATGTATACAGACTGGGCTGGATAAGAATACAATGTATACAGACTGGGCTGGATGAAGAATACAATGTATACAGACTGGGCTGGATGAAGAATACAATGTATACAGACTGGGCTGGATGAAGAATACAATGTATACAGACTGGGATACAGACTGGGCTGGATAAGAATACAATGTATACCGACTGGGCTGGATGAAGAATACAATGTATACAGACTGGGATACAGACTGGACTGGATAAGAATACAATGTATACAAACTGGACTGGATAAGAATACAATGTATACAGACTGGGCTGGATAAGAATACATGTATACAGACTGGGCTGGATGAAGAATACAATGTATACAGACTGGGCTGGATAAGAATACAATGTATACAGACTGGACTGGATGAAGAATACAATGTATACAGACTGGACTGGATGAAGAATACAATGTATACAGACTGGACTGGATAAGAATACAATGTATACAGACTGGGCTGGATAAGAATACAATGTATACAGACTGGGCTGGATAAGAATACAATGTATACAGACTGGACTGGATAAGAATACAATGTATACAGACTGGACTGGATAAGAATACAATGTATACAGACTGGGCTGGATAAGAATACAATGTATACAGACTGGGCTGGATAAGAATACAATGTATACAGACTGGGCTGGATAAGAATACAATGTATACAGACTGGGCTGGATAAGAATACAATGTATACAGACTGGACTGGATAAGAATACAATGTATACAGACTGGGCTGGAAGAAGAATACAATGTATACAGACTGGGCTGGATGAAGAATACAATGTATACAGACTGGGCTGGATGAAGAATACAATGTATACAGACTGGGATACAGACTGGGCTGGATAAGAATACAATGTATACCGACTGGGCTGGATGAAGAATACAATGTATACAGACTGGGATACAGACTGGACTGGATAAGAATACAATGTATACAGACTGGGCTGGATAAGAATACAATTTATACAGACTGGGCTGGATAAGAATACAATGTATACAGACTGGACTGGATGAAGAATACAATGTATACAGACTGGACTGGATAAGAATACAATGTATACAGTCTGGACTGGATGAAGAATACAATGTATACAGACTGGGCTGGATAAGAATACAATGTATACAGACTGGACTGGATAAGAATACAATGTATACAGACTGGGCTGGATAAGAATACAATGTATACAGACTGGACTGGATAAGAATACAATGTATACAGACTGGGCTGGATAAGAATACAATGTATATAGACTGGACTAGATAAAAAGACAATGTATACAGACTGGACTGGATAAGAATACAATGTATACAGACTGGACTGGATAAGAATACAATGTATACAGACTGGGCTGGATGAAGAATACAATGTATACAGATTGGGCTGGATAAGAATACAATGTATACAGACTGGGCTGTATAAGAATACAATGTATACAGACTGGACTGGATGAAGAATACAATGTATACAGACTGGGCTGGATAAGAATACAATGTATACAGACTGGGCCGGATGAAGAATACAATGTATACAGACTGGGCTGGATGAAGAATACAATGTATACAGACTGGGCTGGAAGAAGAATACAATGTATACAGACTGGGCTGGATAAGAATACAATGTATACAGACTGGGCTGGATATGAATACAATGTATACAGACTGGGCTGGATAAGTATACAATGTATACAGACTGGGCTGGATATGAATACAATGTATACAGACTGGGCTGGATAAGAATACAATGTATACAGACTGGGCTGGATAAGAATACAATGTATACAGACTGGGCTGGATATGAATACAATGTATACAGACTGGGCTGGATAAGTATACAATGTATACAGACTGGGCTGGATATGAATACAATGTATACAGACTGGGCTGGATATGAATACAATGTATACAGACTGGGCTGGATATGAATACAATGTATACAGACTGGGCTGGATAAGTATACAATGTATACAGACTGGGCTGGATATGAATACAATGTATACAGACTGGGCTGGATAAGTATACAATGTATACAGACTGGGCTGGATAAGAATACAATGTATACAGACTGGGCTGGATAAGAATACAATGTATACAGACTGGGCTGGATAAGAATACAATGTATACAGACTGGGCTGGATAAGAATACAATGTATACAGACTGGACTGGATAAGAATACAATGTATAAAGACTGGGCTGGATAAGAATACAATGTATACAGACTGGGCTGGATGAAGAATACAATGTATACAGACTGGATAAGAATACAATGTATACAGACTGGGTTGGATAAGAATACAACGTATACAGACTGGGCTGGATAAGAATACAATGTATACAGACTGGGCTGGATAAGAATACAATGTATACAGACTGGGCTGGATGAAGAATACAATGTATACAGACTGGGCTGGATAAGAATACAATGTATACAGACTGGGCTGGATAAGAATACAATGTATACAGACTGGGCTGGATAAGTATACAATGTATACAGACTGGACTGGATAAGAATACAATGTATACCGACTGGGCTGGATAAGAATACAATGTATACAGACTGGGCTGGATGAAGAATACAATGTATACAGACTGGGCTGGATAAGAATACAATGTATACAGACTGGACTGGATGAAGAATACAATGTATACAGACTGGACTGGATAAGAATACAATGTATACAGACTGGGCTGGATGAAGAATACAATGTATACAGACTGGGCTGGATAAGAATACAATGTATACAGACTGGACTGGATAAGAATACAATGTATACCGACTGGGCTGGATAAGAATACAATGTATACAGACTGGGCTGGATAAGAATACAATGTATATAGACTGGACTGGATAAAGAATACAATGTATACAGACTGGACTGGATGAAGAATACAATGTATACAGACTGGGCTGGATAAGAATACAATGTATACAGACTGGGCTGGATAAGAATACAATGTATACAGACTGGACTGGATAAGAATACAATGTATACCGACTGGGCTGGATAAGAATACAATGTATACAGACTGGGCTGGATAAGAATACAATGTATATAGACTGGACTGGATAAAGAATACAATGTATACAGACTGGGCTGGATAAGAATACAATGTATACAGACTGGGCTGGATAAGAATACAATGTATACAGACTGGGCCGGATAAGAATACAATGTATACAGACTGGGCTGGATAAGAATACAATGTATACAGACTGGATAAGAATACAATGTATACAGACTGGGCTGGATAAGAATACAATGTATACAGACTGGGCTGGATAAGAATACAATGTATACAGACTGGGCTGGATAAGAATACAATGTATACAGACTGGGCTGGATAAGAATACAATGTATACAGACTGGACTGGATAAGAATACAATGTATACAGACTGGATAAGAATACAATGTATACAGACTGGGCTGGATAAGAATACAATGTATACAGACTGGGCTGGATAAGAATACAATGTATACAGACTGGGCTGGATAAGAATACAATGTATACAGACTGGACTGGATAAGAATACAATGTATACAGACTGGGCTGGATAAGAATACAATGTATACAGACTGGGCTGGATAAGAATACAATGTATACAGACTGCACTGGATAAAAATACAATGTATACAGACTGGGCTGGATAAGAATACAATGTATACAGACTGGGCTGGATAAGAATACAATGTATACAGACTGGGCTGGATAAGAATACAATGTATACAGACTGGACTGGATAAGAATACAATGTATACAGACTGGACTGGATAGGAATACAATGTATACAGACTGGACTGGATAAGAATACAATGTATACAGACTGGACTGGATAAGAATACAATGTATACAGACTGGGCTGGATGAAGAATGCAATGTATACAGACTGGGCTGGATAAGAATACAATGTATACAGACTGGGCTGGATAAGAATACAATGTATATAGACTGGACTGGATAAGAATACAATGTATACCGACTGGGCTGGATAAGAATACAATGTATACAGACTGGGCTGGATAAGAATACAATGTATACAGACTGGGCTGGATAAGAATACAATGTATACAGACTGGACTGGATAAGAATACAATGTATACAGACTGGGCTGGATAAGAATACAATGTATACAGACTCGGCTGGATAAGTATACAATGTATACAAACTGGACTGGATAAGAATACAATGTATACAGACTGGGCTGGATAAGAATACATGTATACAGACTGGGCTGGATGAAGAATACAATGTATACAGACTGGGCTGGATAAGAATACAATGTATACAGACTGGGCTGGATAAGAATACAATGTATACAGACTGGACTGGGTAAGAATACAATGTATACAGACTGGACTGGATGAAGAATACAATGTATACAGACTGGACTGGGTAAGAATACAATGTATACAAACTGGACTGGATGAAGAATACAATGTATACAGACTGGACTGGATGAAGAATACAATGTATACAGACTGGACTGGATAAGAATACAATGTATACAGACTGGGCTGGATAAGAATACAATGTATACAGACTGGACTGGATAAGAATACAATGTATACAGACTGGGCTGGATAAGAATACAATGTATACAGACTGGGCTGGATAAGAATACAATTTATACAGACTGGGCTGGATAAGAATACAATGTATACAGACTGGACTGGATAAGAATACAATGTATACAGACTGGACTGGATGAAGAATACAATGTATACAGACTGGACTGGGTAAGAAAACAATGTATACAGACGGGGCTGGATAAGAATACAATGTATACAGACTGGGCTGGATATGAATACAATGTATACAGACTGGGCTGGATAAGAATACAATGTATACAGACTGGGCTGGATAAGAATACAATGTATACAGACTGGACTGGATAAGAATACAATGTATACAGACTGGGCTGGATAAGAATACAATGTATACAGACTGGACTGGATAAGAATACAATGCATATAGACTGGGCTGGAAGAAGAATACAATGTATACAGACTGGGCTGGATAAGAATACAATGTATACAGACTGGACTGGATAAGAATACAATGTATACAGACTGGGCTGGATAAGAATACAATGTATACAGACTGGAATGGATAAGAATACAATGTATACAGACTGGACTGGATAAGAATACAATGTATACAGACTGGGCTGGATAAGAATACAATGTATATAGACTGGACTAGATAAAAAGACAATGTATACAGACTGGACTGGATAAGAATACAATGTATACAGACTGGGCTGGATAAGAATACAATGTATACAGACTGGGCTGTATAAGAATACAATGTATACAGACTGGACTGGATGAAGAATACAATGTATACAGACTGGGCTGGATAAGAATACAATGTATACAGACTGGGCCGGATGAAGAATACAATGTATACAGACTGGGCTGGATGAAGAATACAATGTATACCGACTGGGCTGGATAAGAATACAATGTATACAGACTGGGCTGGATAAGAATACAATGCATATAGACTGGGCTGGAAGAAGAATACAATGTATACAGACTGGGCTGGATAAGAATACAATGTATACAGACTGGACTGGGTAAGAATACAATGTATACAGACTGGACTGGATGAAGAATACAATGTATACAGACTGGACTGGGTAAGAAAACAATGTATACAGACGGGGCTGGATAAGAATACAATGTATACAGACTGGGCTGGATATGAATACAATGTATACAGACTGGGCTGGATAAGAATACAATGTATACAGACTGGGCTGGATATGAATACAATGTATACAGACTGGGCTGGATAAGAATACAATGTATACAGACTGGGCTGGATAAGAATACAATGTATACAGACTGGGCTGGATAAGTATACAATGTATACAGACTGGACTGGATAAGAATACAATGTATACAGACTGGGCTGGATAAGAATACAATGTATACAGACTGGACTGGATAAGAATACAATGTATACAGACTGGGCTGGATAAGAATACAATGTATACAGACTGGACTGGATAAGAATACAATGCATATAGACTGGGCTGGAAGAAGAATACAATGTATACAGACTGGGCTGGATAAGAATACAATGTATACAGACTGGACTGGATAAGAATACAATGTATACAGACTGGGCTGGATAAGAATACAATGTATACAGACTGGACTGGATAAGAATACAATGTATACAGACTGGACTGGATAAGAATACAATGTATACAGACTGGGCTGGATAAGAATACAATGTATATAGACTGGACTAGATAAAAAGACAATGTATACAGACTGGACTGGATAAGAATACAATGTATACAGACTGGGCTGGATAAGAATACAATGTATATAGACTGGGCTGGATAAGAATACAATGTATACAGACTGGACTGGATAAGAATACAATGTATACAGACTGGGCTGGATGAAGAATACAATGTATACAGATTGGGCTGGATAAGAATACAATGTATACAGACTGGGCTGTATAAGAATACAATGTATACAGACTGGACTGGATGAAGAATACAATGTATACAGACTGGGCTGGATAAGAATACAATGTATACAGACTGGGCCGGATGAAGAATACAATGTATACAGACTGGGCCGGATGAAGAATACAATGTATACAGACTGGGCTGGAAGAAGAATACAATGTATACAGACTGGGCTGGATAAGAATACAATGTATACAGACTGGGCTGGATATGAATACAATGTATACAGACTGGGCTGGATATGAATACAATGTATACAGACTGGGCTGGATGAAGAATACAATGTATACAGACTGGACTGGATAAGAATACAATGTATACAGACTGGGCTGGATAAGAATACAATGTATACAGACTGGGCTGGATAAGAATACAATGTATACAGACTGGGCTGGATAAGAATACAATGTATACAGACTGGGCTGGATAAGAATACAATGTATACAGACTGGACTGGATAAGAATACAATGTATACAGACTGGGCTGGATAAGAATACAATGTATACAGACTGGGCTGGATGAAGAATACAATGTATACAGACTGGATAAGAATACAATGTATACAGACTGGATAAGAATACAATGTATACAGACTGGGTTGGATAAGAATACAACGTATACAGACTGGGCTGGATAAGAATACAATGTATACAGACTGGGCTGGATAAGAATACAATGTATACAGACTGGGCTGGATAAGAATACAATGTATACAGACTGGGCTGGATAAGAATACAATGTATACAGACTGGACTGGATAAGAATACAATGTATACAGACTGGGCTGGATAAGAATACAATGTATACAGACTGGGCTGGATGAAGAATACAATGTATACAGACTGGATAAGAATACAATGTATACAGACTGGATAAGAATACAATGTATACAGACTGGGTTGGATAAGAATACAACGTATACAGACTGGGCTGGATAAGAATACAATGTATACAGACTGGGCTGGATAAGAATACAATGTATACAGACTGGGCTGGATAAGAATACAATGTATACAGACTGGGCTGGATGAAGAATACAATGTATACAGACTGGGCTGGATAAGAATACAATGTATACAGACTGGGCTGGATAAGAATACAATGTATACAGACTGGGCTGGATAAGTATACAATGTATACAGACTGGACTGGATGAAGAATACAATGTATACAGACTGGACTGGATAAGAATACAATGTATACCGACTGGGCTGGATAAGAATACAATGTATACAGACTGGGCTGGATAAGAATACAATGCATATAGACTGGGCTGGAAGAAGAATACAATGTATACAGACTGGGCTGGATAAGAATACAATGTATACAGACTGGGCTGGATAAGAATACAATGTATACAGACTGGACTGGGTAAGAATACAATGTATACAGACTGGACTGGATGAAGAATACAATGTATACAGACTGGACTGGGTAAGAATACAATGTATACAGACTGGACTGGATGAAGAATACAATGTATACAGACTGGGCTGGATAAGAATACAATGTATACAGACGGGGCTGGATAAGAATACAATGTATACAGACTGGGCTGGATAAGAATACAATGTATACAGACTGGACTGGATAAGAATACAATGTATACAGACTGGGCTGGATAAGAATACAATGTATACAGACTGGGCTGGATAAGAATACAATGTATACAGACTGGACTGGATAAGAATACAATGTATACAGACTGGGCTGGATAAGAATACAATGTATACAGACTGGGCTGGATAAGAATACAATGTATACAGACTGGGCTGGATGAAGAATACAATGTATACAGACTGGGCTGGATGAAGAATACAATGTATACAGACTGGGCTGGATAAGAATACAATGTATACAGACTGGGCTGGATGAAGAATACAATGTATACAGACTGGGCTGGATGAAGAATACAATGTATACAGACTGGGCTGGATAAGAATACAATGTATACAGACTGGACTGGATAAGAATACAATGTATACAGACTGGGCTGGATAAGAATACAATGTATACAGACTGGGCTGGATAAGAATACAATGTATACAGACTGGACTGGATAAGAATACAATGTATACAGACTGGACTGGATAAGAATACAATGTATACAGACTGGACTGGATAAGAATACAATGTATACAGACTGGGCTGGATAAGAATACAATGTATACAGACTGGACTGGAAAAAGAATACAATGTATACAGACTGGACTGGATAAGAATACAATGTATACAGACTGGGCTGGATAAGAATACAATGTATACAGACTGGACTGGATAAGAATACAATGTATACAGACTGGGCTGGATAAGAATACAATGTATACAGACTGGACTGGATAAGAATACAATGTATACAGACTGGACTGGATGAAGAATACAATGTATACAGACTGGACTGGATAAGAATACAATGTATACAGACTGGGCTGGATAAGAATACAATGTATACAGACTGGGCTGGATAAGAATACAATGTATACAGACTGGGCTGGATAAGAATACAATGTATACAGACTGGACTGGATAAGAATACAATGTATACAGACTGGGCTGGATAAGAATACAATGTATACAGACTGGACTGGATAAGAATACAATGTATACAGACTGGGCTGGATAAGAATACAATGTATACAGACTGGACTGGATAAGAATACAATGTATACAGACTGGACTGGATGAAGAATACAATGTATACAGACTGGACTGGATAAGAATACAATGTATACAGACTGGGCTGGATAAGAATACAATGTATACAGACTGGGCTGGATAAGAATACAATGTATACAGACTGGGCTGGATAAGAATACAATGTATACAGACTGGGCTGGATAAGAATACAATGTATACAGACTGGGCTGGATAAGAATACAATGTATACAGACTGGACTGGATGAAGAATACAATGTATACAGACTGGGCTGGATAAGAATACAATGTATACAGACTGGGCTGGATAAGAATACAATGTATACAGACTGGGCTGGATAAGAATACAATGTATACAGACTGGACTGGATAAGAATACAATGTATACAGACTGGGCTGGATAAGAATACAATGTATACAGACTGGGCTGGATAAGAATACAATGTATACAGACTGGACTGGATGAAGAATACAATGTATACAGACTGGACTGGATAAGAATACAATGTATACAGACTGGACTGGATGAAGAATACAATGTATACAGACTGGACTGGATAAGAATACAATGTATACAGACTGGGCTGGATAAGAATACAATGTATACAGACTGGGCTGGATAAGAATACAATGTATACAGACTGGACTGGATAAGAATACAATGTATACAGACTGGACTGGATAAGAATACAATGTATACAGACTGGGCTGGATAAGAATACAATGTATACAGACTGGACTGGATGAAGAATACAATGTATACAGACTGGACTGGATAAGAATACAATGTATACAGACTGGACTGGATGAAGAATACAATGTATACAGACTGGACTGGATAAGAATACAATGTATACAGACTGGGCTGGATAAGAATACAATGTATACAGACTGGGCTGGATAAGAATACAATGTATACAGACTGGGCTGGATAAGAATACAATGTATACAGACTGGACTGGATAAGAATACAATGTATACAGACTGGGCTGGATAAGAATACAATGTATACAGACTGGATGAAGAATACAATGTATACAGACTGGACTGGATAAGAATACAATGTATACAGACTGGGCTGGATAAGAATACAATGTATACAGACTGGGCTGGATAAGAATACAATGTATACAGACTGGGCTGGATGAAGAATACAATGTATACAGACTGGGCTGGATGAAGAATACAATGTATACAGACTGGGCTGGATGAAGAATACAATGTATACAGACTGGGCTGGATGAAGAATACAATGTATACAGACTGGGATACAGACTGGGCTGGATAAGAATACAATGTATACCGACTGGGCTGGATGAAGAATACAATGTATACAGACTGGGCTGGATGAAGAATACAATGTATACAGACTGGGATACAGACTGGGCTGGATAAGAATACAATGTATACCGACTGGGCTGGATAAGAATACAATGTATACAGACTGGACTGGATAAGAATACAATGTATACAGACTGGACTGGATAAGAATACAATGTATACAGACTGGGCTGGATAAGAATACAATGTATACAGACTGGGCTGGATAAGAATACAATGTATACAGACTGGACTGGATGAAGAATACAATGTATACAGACTGGACTGGATAAGAATACAATATATACAGACTGGATTGGATGAAGAATACAATGTATACAGACTGGGCTGGATAAGAATACAATGTATACAGACTGGACTGGATAAGAATACAATGTATACAGACTGGGCTGGATAAAGAATACAATGTATACAGACTGGGCTGGATAAGAATACAATGTATACAGACTGGGCTGGATACGAATACAATGTATACAGACTGGGCTGGATAAGAATACAATGTATACAGACTGGGCCGGATAAGAATACAATGTATACAGACTGGACTGGATAAGAATACAATGTATACAGACTGGATAAGAATACAATGTATACAGACTGGGCTGGATAAGAATACAATGTATACAGACTGGGCTGGATAAGAATACAATGTATACAGACTGGACTGGATAAGAATACAATGTATACAGACTGCACTGGATAAGAATACAATGTATACAGACTGGGCTGGATAAGAATACAATGTATACAGACTGGACTGGATAAGAATACAATGTATACAGACTGGACTGGATAAGAATACAATGTATACAGACTGGACTGGATAAGAATACAATGTATACAGACTGGGCTGGATGAAGAATGAAATGTATACAGACTGGGCTGGATAAGAATACAATGTATACAGACTGGGCTGGATAAGAATACAATGTATACAGACTGGACTGGATAAGAATACAATGTATACCGACTGGGCTGGATAAGAATACAATGTATACAGACTGGGCTGGATAAGAATACAATGTATACAGACTGGGCTGGATAAGAATACAGTGTATACAGACTGGGCTGGATAAGAATACAATGTATACAGACTGGACTGGATAAGTATACAATGTATACAAACTGGACTGGATAAGAATACAATGCATACAGACTGGGCTGGATAAGAATACAATGTATACAGACTGGGCTGGATGAAGAATACAATGTATACAGACTGGGCTGGATGAAGAATACAATGTATACAGACTGGGCTGGATAAGAATACAATGTATATAGACTGGACTGGGTAAGAATACAATGTATACAGACTAGCCTGGATGAAGAATACAATGTATACAGACTGGACTGGGTAAGAATACAATGTATACAAACTGGACTGGATGAAGAATACAATGTATACACACTGGACTGGATGAAGAATACAATGTATACAGACTGGACTGGATAAGAATACAATGTATACAGACTGGGCTGGATAAGAATACAATGTATACAGACTGGACTGGATAAGAATACAATGTATACAGACTGGGCTGGATAAGAATACAATGTATACAGACTGGGCTGGATAAGAATACAATGTATACAGACTGGATGAAGAATACAATGTATACAGACTGGACTGGATAAGAATACAATGTATACAGACTGGGCTGGATAAGAATACAATGTATACAGACTGGGCTGGATAAGAATACAATGTATACAGACTGGGCTGGATAAGAATACAATGTATACAGACTGGACTGGATAAGAATACAATGTATACAGACTGGACTGGATAAGAATACAATGTATACAGACTGGGCTGGATAAGAATACAATGTATACAGACTGGGCTGGATAAGAATACAATGTATACCGACTGGGCTGGATAAGAATACAATGTATACAGACTGGGATACAGACTGGGCTGGATAAGAATACAATGTATACCGACTGGGCTGGATGAAGAATACAATGTATACAGACTGGGCTGGATGAAGAATACAATGTATACCGACTGGGCTGGATGAAGAATACAATGTATACAGACTGGACTGGATAAGAATACAATGTATACAGACTGGACTGGATAAGAATACAATGTATACAGACTGGGCTGGATGAAGAATACAATGTATACAGACTGGGCTGGATGAAGAATACAATGTATACAGACTGGGATACAGACTGGGCTGGATAAGAATACAATGTATACCGACTGGGCTGGATGAAGAATACAATGTATACAGACTGGGATACAGACTGGACTGGATAAGAATACAATGTATACAGACTGGGCTGGATAAGAATACAATGTATACAGACTGGATGAAGAATACAATGTATACAGACTGGACTGGATAAGAATACAATGTATACAGACTGGACTGGATAAGAATACAATGTATACAGACTGGGCTGGATAAGAATACAATGTATACAGACTGGGCTGGATAAGAATACAATGTATACAGACTGGGCTGGATAAGAATACAATGTATACAGACTGGGCTGGATAAGAATACAATGTATACAGACTGGACTGGATGAAGAATACAATGTATACAGACTGGACTGGATAAGAATACAATGTATACAGACTGGGCTGGATAAGAATACAATGTATACAGACTGGACTGGATAAGAATACAATGCATATAGACTGGGCTGGAAGAAGAATACAATGTATACAGACTGGGCTGGATAAGAATACAATGTATACAGACTGGACTGGATAAGAATACAATGTATACAGACTGGGCTGGATAAGAATACAATGTATACAGACTGGACTGGATAAGAATACAATGTATACAGACTGGGCTGGATAAGAATACAATGTATACAGACTGGGCTGGATAAGAATACAATGTATACAGACTGGGCTGGATAAGAATACAATGTATACAGACTGGGCTGGATAAGAATACAATGTATACAGACTGGAGATTTTTATTTGTAAAAAACAAATAAGATACATAATAACAAACTAACTGACTGGAAATAACATAAATACAACAATTACTGACATGTTGTTTAGGTCAAAAACTTAGCAGTTAAAGGGCATCAATAGTAATAAATGTGACTATAAGACTCCTTTCCATAAATCTATACTTCTCCAACATTTCATTATAAGTCAGAATCGGAGTCACTCTGCTGACTACCAGTTTCCATATCAGATTCTGCGGATCCAGGATCAGGGGGCGGACGCCTTTTAATGGGCGGGTCATCCTCTGAGCCAATCACATACTCCTTTCCCACTCTTTTTAATTCCTGCTCCAGTTCCTGGTCCTCCAGAGAATAGGAGTCAGCATCTGAATCTGATAACGCTTCATACCTATTGGTGGAAAGTGCCGTACCCACTTCTGGTGCCCCTTTCACTTTTTTAGCTGACTTCTGCACTAATGTCCAGTCACTTTCGGGTTTACGGGTAGATTTATCTTTTTTCCTATTCCTCCTCTTCTGACCACTGATCTTCACAGAGATAGGAACTGGAACAGAAGAGGAGTGTGGGGCCGGCTGCTCCTCAGCCTGCTGAACACTGTCCGTCCGCCCGGGAGTAGTCTCCTGGACCTCCGGGACCACCTCCTCCCTAGTCAATACAGCCCCATTCATTAAAGCTTCCTCCTCTAGTTGTTCTGCTGCAGCCAACAATTCATTGTCTGCAGATTCCCCATCCTTATTATGGAAGGCCTCCGGGCAATCCCTATGGAAATGGCCAAGCCCACCACATAGATTGCACTTAACCTTCTCACAGGTAGAACTGATGTGGCCAACCTCCCCACAAAGATTACACTTCAGGATCGTACAAACATTCGCCACATGGCCAGATTTACCACATTTATAACATAACCTGGGCTGACCTGCATAGAAGCAAACTCCTCTCTCCCGTCCAATGAAAAAAGAGTTTGGCAGGTGATGGGTAACATTGTTACTTTGCCTCAACTTAACAAGAACCCTCCAACCACCCGTCCAGATCCCATCACTGTCTTTAGTTTTTGTCAACTCAGAAACCATTTCACAATGTCTTCTAAGCCAGATGACAACATCCTGGGGGGGGCACAGTCCTGGGGGGGCACAGTCCTGGGGGGGCACAGTCCTGGGGGGGCACAGACTCATTCCAGAACATGATGGTAACATTTGCTGTGTCAGGTTTGGAGATGGGAATAAAGATGAAATTCCTCCAACCCTCTTTGTCCCGCAAACCACTGAAGCTGGCCCAGAACCGGTCTAAGTCAGACATGAGCTTAAAGCTGACATCATAACCTTGTCTGTCAGGGAGATTGATGACTGCCAGTATGTCTGCAGGAGCAAACCCCATCTGATGACACAGCAACTCCCTTACTACAAACCTCCTATCAGGGAGCTCCTCTCTGGAACCCCTATGCTTCAATCTCACCACATTCCTTCTCTTAAAGGCCTGACCAGTATAATTGTTACTGGTGGAAAAAGAAGGGGCCCCACGGCTCCAGGCATTCCGAGGAGGGACATGACCAGATGGACCAGCATTCCCTTGTGGAGCAGGTGGTGGATCCACCAAAGGGGGGAAATCCTGAGAGTTATTCTGAACTGACTCCTCCATCGCTACATTCTCAGAGCCCTCAGACTGCTGATGACCCCATTCAGATATACCAGCATTGATAACATCAGAATCATTCACCACATCAATATTAGTGACATCATCACTGCACCTCATATCATCATTACTAGCAGCATCATTACTAGTTACCCCAGTGTTACTCCCACCATGAACACCAGTCCCCCCAGCATGGCTCCCCCCATGAACACCAGTCCCCCCAGCATGGCTCCCCCCATGAACACCAGTCCCCCCAGCATGGCTCCCACCATGAGCACCAGTCCCCCCAGCATGGCTCCCCCCATGAACACCAGTCCCCCCAGCATGGCTCCCACCATGAGCACCAGTCCCCCCAGCATGGCTCCCCCCATGAACACCAGTCCCCCCAGCATGGCTCCCACCATGAGCACCAGTCCCCCCAGCATGGCTCCCACCATGAGCACCAGTCCCCCCAGCATGGCTCCCACCATGAACACCAGTCCCCCCAGCATGGCTCCCACCATGAACACCAGTCCCCCCAGCATGGCTCCCACCATGAACACCAGTCCCCCCAGCATGGCTCCCACCATGAGCACCAGTCCCCCCAGCATGGCTCCCACCATGAACACCAGTCACCCCAGCATGGCTTCCACCAGGAGTACTAGTGGCAGCAGCACTGTTGTCACAATCCATGTGCTGGGAGTCCACCATGTCACTCCTCTGAGTCTCCTGTACTGTAAATGTCTGCTGGGTTATACTGAAGTTCCCACCACCCTCCAGAGCTGGAAGTCCAGCAGGAGGATCTGCTCCAACCTCACTGTCCTCCAGAGGTTGCACAGTCTTCCCTTCAGGAGACACATGTGGTGGGTGCGTGCGTTGGACCGAATCCCCAGAGTCTGACTCTGTAGAAGACTCAATCCTTCCACTCAATCCCGCCTCAAATCGATCACGATTGTGGTAAACCTCCGCCACTGGTCCCAGTTCTTCCAGAACAGCATCAATGTCCTTTGACACACCGGCCAGTTCAATGCCCAGGGAGTTCAGTTTGCTGTCATATAAAAATTCCTTCTTGGGGTTGGCAGCTTTAAGTCTATAAACACATTCAATCTGCTTCTGGATCCTAGTCTTGGCTTTTCTCAGGGACTCCATTCTTTTTACAAGGAAAGGAATTTTGTCAGCCAGGTGCAGCGCAGGTTCAGACTTTAACACTTTCTGCTTCGCGGCTGCAGGACGCTTGAAATCCTGATCCACCTTCCTATTACCAGTGCTGGTCTGAGGGTCTCTGCTGGGTGTAGATGGTTTCACTGGGGCGGATTGTGGAAAATTTTTACCACCCTCCTCTTTATTCTGCTGCAGCTTAGAGCGCGATGAACGTCCCTGGCCGCTGCCCACCATTACACACTGTTGTAAGTTCTCTTTAATGGTTTTCTGTTCTAAGGAAGTTCTGGTGTATTTGCGAGGAGTACTGGGAGAAACCGATGTCTCTGCTCCACTCTGCTGAGCTTGCTGTGGTTGTAATGGCTGACTGGATTGGATCACGCTTCCAGAACTTGGACTGTACTGGGTGGTATTAGTAAGTTGCTGGACTGAATGAGCCCCACTCTGCGGGGTTCTTTGAGTTTTACTTCCAGAGTTTGGACTGTGCTGAGCGATAATAACATGTCTCTGAGTAGACTGAGCTGCACTGTGCTGGGCCTGCAATGGCTGGCTGGATTGGATCACGCTTCCAGAACTTGGACTGTACTGGGTGTCATGTTGCTGGACTGAATGAGCCCCACTCTGAGGGGTTCTTTGAGTTGGACTTCCAGTGATAACATGTCTCTGAACAGACTGAGCTGCACTGTGCTGGGCTTGCTGGTCCTGCAATGGCTGGCTGGATTGAGAACTCTTTTGCTGAATAACATCTCCAGACTTCCTCTTATCAGTATTATCGGTACTTTTCATACAAACATTTCCACATCTACTTACAGTCTCTGCAGATTGCTTCCCATTCCCAGAGCTCTGTCCTCCGGCTTCACCACCAACCACAGCTTCACCTGACAGTCCTTGTGTAGGCCGGAAAGCCTGGGACTCTCCTGAGAGAGATCCCCGCCCAGGGGAGCCCAACCCTGGGCTTGTACCAGACATCAGAGGAGCTCAGCACCACACAGACTTCAGCTGCTCCACATGTGAATACAATGTATACAGACTGGGCTGGAAGAAGAATACAATGTATACAGACTGGGCTGGATAAGAATACAATGTATACAGACTGGGCTGGATAAGAATACAATGTATACAGACTGGGCTGGATAAGAATACAATGTATACAGACTGGACTGGGTAAGAATACAATGTATACAGACTGGACTGGATGAAGAATACAATGTATACAGACTGGACTGGGTAAGAATACAATGTATACAGACGGGGCTGGATAAGAATACAATGTATACAGACTGGGCTGGATAAGAATACAATGTATACAGACTGGGCTGGATAAGAATACAATGTATACAGACTGGACTGGGTAAGAATACAATGTATACAGACTGGACTGGATGAAGAATACAATGTATACAGACTGGACTGGGTAAGAATACAATGTATACAGACGGGGCTGGATAAGAATACAATGTATACAGACTGGGCTGGATATGAATACAATGTATACAGACGGGGCTGGATAAGAATACAATGTATACAGACTGGACTGGATATGAATACAATGTATACAGACTGGGCTGGATAAGAATACAATGTATACAGACTGGGCTGGATAAGAATACAATGTATACAGACTGGGCTGGATAAGAATACAATGTATACAGACTGGACTGGATAAGAATACAATGTATACAGACTGGGCTGGATAAGAATACAATGTATACAGACTGGGCTGGATAAGAATACAATGTATACAGACTGGGATACGGACTGGGCTATACAGACTGGTTACGCTTCGCTCCCCTCTGAAGAGCGTTTTCAGCGTTTTCTTTGGCTCGGCGATGAGAATGACGGGAGAGCCGCCCAGCTAACACTCTAATGGGTCTCCGGTGCGGAATCCACTCTCTCCGCTGACAGACCGGCTGCAATGAGCTGATGTATTAATTATATGTCTGCGATGGCGGCTTCAATAAATCTCACCATGGCGGCTCCCACCGGCCTGTCTGGGTCTGTTAGTCAGCTGATGATAAACAATATATCTGTACAGGTGAAGGAGGGGGATGGGGGGGTGTTTTGTGGCTGCGCATTTTTGGAACGGCGACAGAAGTCTGCGTGACACCGTAACACGGCCTAATGGATGGACAGCGATACATCGACCTCTCCTGGAACCTCCACTCTGAGCTGAGAAAATCACAGAATTATTATTTTCACAAGCTAGTCAACCGATCGGAACATAAAGTGTTGTGATTGGGTACTAATGGGGTAAAATACCAACAATAATACTAATATTTCTGTACTTTAATAATACCAATATTATCACTGAATAATAATGATATCAATATTGACTTATAAAGATCTTACTAAATTTTAACAATATTTTTTTTTTTTTAACAATAATGCTGAAAAATATTAATAATATTAATAATAATTCTGAATAATAATAATAATATTAACCACTTGCCGGCCGCCCACCATCAAAATAATAATAATAATTCTCAAGAAGAAGAAGGATACTGCATTATAACAATAAATATTTTTATTATTATTACAAATAGTGTAATCCACACATGTTGTACTGTGATGATCAAAACATGTATTTTATTAACTAGCATTAATACATAAAAAACTATATATATCATTGCTAGTTTGTTCATTTTGCAATGTAACATAATTAAAGTAGATGTATACACTAACTGAATGACATTTAGTTTGCTAAAGCCCTGTGTATTAAAAACAATTCTCTCTCTCTATCTATCTATCTATTACTATCTATCTATCTATCTATCTATCTATCTATCTATCTATATACAGTGGGGACGGAAAGTATTCAGACCCCATTACATTTTTTTCATTTTTTTCCTCATTAATGTACACACAGCCCCCCATATTGTACTCACAGCCCCCCATATTGTACACACAGCACCTCATATTGTACACACAGCCCCCCATATTGTACACACAGCCCCCCATATTGTACACACAGCACCTCATATTGTACACACAGCCCCCCATATTGTACACACAGCCCCCCATATTGTACACACAGCACCTCATATTGTACACACAGCACCCCATAATGTACACACAGCACCCCATATTGTACACACAGCCCCCCATATTGTACACACAGCACCCCATAATGTACACACAGCACCCCATATTGTACACACAGCACCCCGTATTGTACACACAGCACCCCATATTGTACACACAGCCCCCCATATTGTACACACAGCACCCCATATTGTACACACAGCACCCCGTATTGTACACACAGCACCCCATATTGTACACACAGCACCCCATATTGTACACACAGCACCCCATATTGTACACACAGCCCCCCATATTGTACACACAGCACCCCATATTGTACACACAGCACCCCATATTATACACACAGCCCCCCATATTGTGCACACAGCACCCCATATTGACAGAAAAACACAGAATTGTTGACATTTTTGCAGATTTATTAAAAAAGAAAAACTGAAATATCACATGGTCCTAAGTATTCAGACCCTTTGCTCAGTATTTAGTAGAAGCCCCTTTTGATGAGTCTTTTTGGGAAAGATGCAACAAGTTTTTCACACCTGGATTTGGGGATCCTCTGCCATTCCTCCTTGCAGATCCTCTCCAGTTCTGTCAGGGGGGATGGTAAACGTTGGTGGACGGACATTTTTAGGTCTCTCCAGAGATGCTCAATTGGGTTTAAGTCAGGGCTCTGGCTGGGCCATTCAAGAACAGTCAGTTGTTGTGAAGCCACTCCTTCGTTATTTTAGCTGTGTGCTTAGGGTCATTGTCTTGTTGGAAGGTAAACCTTCGGCCCAGTCTGAGGTCCTGAGCACTCTGGAGAAGGTTTTCGTCCAGGATATCCCTGTACTTGGCCGCATTCATCTTTACCTCGATTGCAACCAGTTGTTCTGTCCCTGCAGCTGAAAAACACCCCCACAGCATGATGCTGCCACCCCCATGCTTCACAGTTGGGACTGTATTGGACAGGTGATGAGCAGTGCCTGGTTTTCTCCACACATACCGCTAATGCCGCGTACACATGAGCGGACTTTACGGCAGACTTTGCCCGGCGGACAGGATTTCGTCGGACAATTCGATCGTGTGTGGGCTCCAGCGGACTTTGTTTTCTCAATAGTTAGACGGACTTAGATTTGAAACATGTTTTAAGTCAATCTGTCGACATTGAGTTCGGTCGAAAAGTCCGCTCGTCTGTATGCTAGTTCGACGGACAAAAAGCCGCGCTAGGGCAGCTATTGGCTACTGGCTATGAACTTCCTTGTTTTAGTCCGGTCGTACGTCATCACGTACAAATTCAACGAACTTTGGTGGATTGTGTGTAGGCAAGTCCGTTCATTCATAAAATCCGTCGTAAAGTCCGTCGAAAAGTCCGCCCGGCAAAGTCTGCCGTAAAGTCCGTCCGTGTGTGCGCGGCAAAAAGTTCTATCTTAAATAAATATATGTATAATGGCTGCGCTTAGTACAGGGATTAGGTATGCAGCCTCCCTAAAAGGAGCTTCCCTAGGGATCCTCCAACTGGTTACAAATATATCTACAATGGGGTATGGCGCTCCCTATAGGATTATATGGGATGAACAGCTAACAACGAGGGGGGGGGGGGGGGGGGGGTTGACCCTCCTGTATCCTGATTAAGTGATAGCAATAATGGATACCCGAGTGGGGGTTTGCAAAAAACGCACAAATACCCTAGTGAAGGTTTTACAAAAAACAGCAATAGATTGTGCCAAATTATACAAATATCTATGTAAGAGAAAAATCATAATACATTATAAGCTATTACAAGCTATTAAAAATGTGAAAGCTAGAGACCTATAATGGTCCCCTATAATTAATAGTGATGCACCTTCAAAAAGAAACCAACATATGGTATGGTGAATTTGCATTAAGCAAAGACATAAACTGCACCTTTGCCTAACGGTTCAGGCATATAAACATAACATCAAACAGAATATAGATAGTGATCATAGTCCATAAAGTGATGAATTTCTTGCAAAAAATGTGTTCAGATTTTCTTCAAAACAAAACCGTGACTGGGGTGCTTTCAAACGTTCTTAGTGACTTTTGTGCTCCCCCACAAGGGTCCCCACTCACCGGATCCAATAACCCCAAAGGGGCATACAGCGTTAATGCTGTATTAAGCATCTAGTGCGAACACAATCTCATGATGATAAGTCATACATAGTTATATGAGAAACAGGGAAATATATACAGCATAAAAACATCATTAACCCTTCACATGGGGGGGGTGAACAGGTGTGAGAGGCAAAGTGGTTAAAGGGGTTGTAAATCCTCAAGGTTTTTCACCTTAATGCATTCTATTAAGGTGAAAGACATTCTGTAGTGCAGCACCCCCCCCCCCCCCACAGAGCCCCCCTTTTACTTATCTGAACCCGATCGTTCCGGAGACGAGAATGAGTACAGCAGTTCCAGCCACTGTCTCGGGTCTTCATTGGATAGATTGATAGCAGCGGGAGCCTTTGACTCCCGCTGCTGTCAATTAAATCCAGTGATAGGGGAGCCGGGGGGGGGGCGGGTCTGAGTCCCGCTGTCTGTGTCAATGGACGCAGCAGCAGGACTCGGGAGCGTGCCCCCCATGGAATGCGGCTCTCTGTGGGGAGCACCCGAGAAGAGGAGGAGCCAGGAGCGCAACGGGGAGACCTCAGAAGAGGGGGAACGGGGGCCTCTCTGTGCACAGAAGAGGTAAGTATAACATGTTTGATATTTAAAAAAAAAAAAACATGAACCTTTACAAACCCTTTAAGTGATAGACATTAAGATTAATTTTTTTGACGAAAATTTTATTTTCAAAGATTTGAATGTACCCAAATTTCCGAACGGAAATAGTAACGAATCAGATTCAAATTCATTCAGATCATTGAGAAGAGTAGGTTGCTAAGGAGCGGGGCGTCTTTAACAACCATGATTCATCTGCTGTCAGCGGGATTCCCCACTGTCAGCAGAATGTAAACAAAAGAAGTGCCCGTTAACCCCTTGTCGACCGGCTCACGCCGATATACGTCAGCTGGAGGACACGTACAGGCATATTAACGTACCTGTACGTTGCCCTCTAAGATGCGGCATTGTGGGCGCGCGCCCGTCGCGAGCTCCGTGAGTGTGATCGCGGGTCCCGCGGACTCGATGTCCGCGGGGATACCCGCGATTGTCTCACGGAGAGGAAGAACGGGGAAATGCTGATGTAAACAAGCATTTCCCCGTTCTGCCTAGTGACAGGACACTGATCACTGCTCCCTGTAATCACGAGCGGTGATCAGTGTCGTGTCACACGTAGCCCCTCCCCCCACAGTTAGAATCACTCCCTAGGACACACTTAACCCCTGCAGCGCCCCCTACTGGTTAACCCCTTCCCTGTCCAGTCACATTTACACAGTAATCAATGCATTTTTAATCGCACTGATCGCTGTATAAATGTGAATGCTCCCAAAATAGCGCCAAAAGTGTCCGATGTGCCATAATGTCGCAGTCACGATAAAAATCGCAGATCGCCTCCATTACTAGTAAAAAAAAAAAAAAATATTAATAATAATGCCATAAAACTATGCCCTATTTTGTAGACGCTATAACTTTTGCGCAAACCAATCAATAAACGCCTATTGCGATTTTCTTTACCAAAAATATGTAGAAGAATACGTATCGGCCCTAAACTGAGAAAAAAAAATGTTTTTTTATATATTTTTTGGGGATATTTATTATAGCAAAAAGTAAAAAATAATGTGTTTTTTTTCAAAATTGTCGCTCTTTTTTTTGTTTATAGTGCAAAAAATAAAAACCGCAGAGGCGATCAAATACCACCAAAAGAAAGCTATATTTGTGGGGAAAAAAAGGACGTCAACTTTGTTTGGGAGCCAGGTCAGATAAAGCGACGCAGTGCCGAATTGCAAAAAACGCTCTGGTCTTTGGCCAGCCAAATGGTCCGGGGCTGAAGTGGTTAAAAAAAAAATCAAGAAAAAAACAGCGTGGGGGGCCCCCACCCCCAATCTAAGGGCCTGGTACAATTATAAATAAATTAAAATAAAAGAATAAGCAAATAAAAAAATTGTGAAGTCGCATCATAATTAGACAGCAATAATATGTTTTCTAGAAATCTAATATCCTTTCCCTTAAAAACAGCAGAGCTTTCAACCCTAGAAAAAATGAACATGACAGCCAAGGCGGACATAACAGAAGCTACAGATTCTTCGTCTTCTGCCCCTTCCCAAAGCTTACTTAATTTTAAGAAAGCTGCTCCTTAAGCGGTAGGCGGAGGACCTCTATGTTAGCTTCCTCCAAAGGAGAGATATTACAGAGGACGAGGAGCCGGAGGACAGGAGCTGAGGCAGCGACTGGCCCAATTGATTTTACCACTAATGAGCTTTGGGAGACTTCACCCTGCCAGTGCCCAAATATCAGACATCGGGGGTGGGGGGGAGGAGGTAGCAGATAACAAAAGTAGGAAGAATTGAAGATTTTCCTCTGCAGAATTTCACAACAGAGATTCTCAAATCATGTTCTTTGAAAAGTGTACAACTTTGCAGAAAGACAAATTGGACAAGTTTTAAAGAAAATGTGGCCGCCCCCTGGATAGGCAATTTTTTTTTTTACCTAACTTCTTCAATCGTAGCTCACTCACCATTTAAACTAACTCCATCGCTCTACAATCAAAGGGCCTTTTTACTTATGGGCTTCACAATTTTGTCCACCCTCCCTCTCAATACTCTCCCCCTCCTTTTTTTTTTTTTCATTTTTTGCTAACCAGCTTTTCATACCCTCTTGCTCACCTTCCTATTCCTCCCACATAACAACCACGCTTCACCCTACTAGTTTATTCCCAGAGGTTATAAACTGGAGGTTAAACTGCATATATTCCCTTCCACAGGCAGTGGTCTCAGCGGGGGGCATTGAAAACTATTAAATAAGCACCTGAATGACCACAACATACAGGGATATACAATGTAATACTGACACATAATCACACACATAGGTTGGACTTGATGGACTTGTGTCTTTTTTCAACCTCACCTCAACACCAGACTGGTCCAATGGACCGAATACGGCGGACAATCCGATCGTGTGTGGGCTCCGTCTGACCTGCAGCGGACTTTTTCAGTCGAAAATCTGACGGACATGTTTCAAATTTGTCCGACGGACTTGAGTCCAGACGAAAACTCCGCTCGTCTGTATGCTAGTCCGACGGACGAAAACCAACGCTAGGGCAGCTATTGGCTATCAACTTCCTTATTTTAGTCCGATCATACGTCATCACGTACGAATCCGTCGGACTTTGTGATCGTGTGTAGGCAAGTCCGTTCGTTAGAAAGTCTGTCGGAAGTCCGTCGAAAGTCTGTTGGACCTTTGTTGCAGAAAAGTCCGCCCATGTGTACAGGGCATTAAGACTTTTAGGCGTTTAGGGATGAGCCGAACACCCCCCCCCCCCCGGTTCGGTTCGCACCAGAACTTGCGAACGGACCGAAAATTTGCGAACGTTAGAACCCCATTGACGTCTATGGGACTCGAACGTTCGAAATCAAAAGTGCTCATTTTAAAGGCTAATTTTCATGGTATTGTCCTAAAAAGGGTTTGGGGACCCGGGTCCTGCCCCAGGGGACATGTATCAATGCAAAAAAAACTTTTAAAAACGGCCATTTTTTCGGGAGCAGTGATTTTAATGATGTTTAAAGTAAAAAAAAAAAAAAGTGAAATATTCCTTTAAATATCGTACCTGGGGGGTGTCTATAGTATGCCTGTAAAGTGGTGCGTGTTTCCCGTGCTTAGAACAGTCCCTGCACCAAATGTCATTTTAGAAGGAATATAAGTAATTTAAAACTGCTTGCGGGTTTAATGTAATGTCGGGTCCTGGCAATATGGATGAAAATCAGTGAGACAAACGGCATGGGTACCCCCCAGTCCATTACCAGGCCCTTTGGGTCTTGTATGGATATTAAGGGGAACCCCGCACCCAAATTAAAAAAGGAAACAGCAGTATACAGGCTCTGTACTCTGAACAGCAGTATACAGGCAAACAAGACAGGGACTGTAGGTTTGTTGTTAAGTAGAATCTGTTTGTAATTTTGAACTGGTACATTTTTAACATGTTTAGCTCCAGCCAAAAAATCTATTTTAAGCTTTTTGGAAAACATAGGGAAGGGTTATCACCCCTGTGACATTTGTTTTGCTGTCTGTGCTCCTCTTCAGAAGATTTCACCTCACTTTTTGTCCCAATGACAAATGTTTTTTGAAAATTTGGGTTTTTTTGTGGAACAAGGATTGGTGATAAAGCATCAGTGGAAAGGAGAAAAGTTTTTCCCATATTAACTCTCACAGAAGAGAATTTCCCTTCCTAGGGGTAGATTTCATCTCACTTCCTGTTCTCTCCTTCCGTTTGCAAGTAGGAGTCGTTTGTAAGTTGGATGTTTGAAAGTAGGGTCCTGCCCTATATACTCAGCAGAAATTTGGGCCTTAGGTGTTGTTGTGGCCTCAACACTGTAAGCCCTCACAGGGCCCTGCTGTGAAATATTAGATCAAGAATTGTAATTACGTGCCCCTGTTGAACAGGGGCAGAAAAATTGGGCCTTTGGTGGTGGTGCTGGTGCCACAACACTGTAAGTCCTCACTCGCTCTTGGTGGGCGCAGAAACGGGCCCTGCTGTGAAATATTAGATCAAGAATTGTAATTACACGCCCCTGTTAAACAGGGGCTGAAAAATTGGGCCTTAGGCACTGGTGACGGCGCCCAGAACCAAAAATGTTCTTACAAGCTATCAGCGTGATCATTGAGGAGGAAGAGAATATTTACTCAGGATAGTCACTCAGCATCAGCATAGGCAGTCTTTGAAGGGATCTGAGATTTCAAAAAAAATTATTCGGTTACATCAGCATCAAGTGCTTGGTAGCTGGTGGTGATCCAAGACTGATTCATTTTTATGAAGGTCAGTCGATCGACCGAGTCGCTGGACAGACGCACCCTGTGATCGGTTACAAAGCCTCCAGCAGCACTGAATGTACGTTCCGAAAGAACGCTGGATGCAGGACAGGCCAGTAGCTCAATTGCATACTGTGCAAGCTCTGGCCAGTGATCCATCCTCAAGACCCAGTAACCCAGAGGATTTTCGGTGGGAAAGGTGTCCAAGTCAGATCTTGCCCCTAGGTATTCCTGCACCATGTAAAACAGACGCTGGCGATGGTTGCTGGAACCGATCATACCTTGGGGCTGCGGACTAAAAAATTGTCTCAACGCATCGGTCAGACGGCCACCTTCTCTCCTTCTTTGACTGACCGAAGCCTCAGCAACACGTTGTCCAGAAACAGGAGTTTGTAACCTCCCAGTCTCTGGGAACGCGTTGCACAGACCTTTCTGCAAGGCCTCCCAAAGATGTTTCATCCTCTGCTCCCTCTACGACGGCAAGATAAGGTCTGCAACCTTACCCTTGTAACGTGGATAAAGGAGGGTTGCCAGCCAGTATTGGTCCTTCTTCTTGATACCACGAATACGAGGATCCTTACGCAGGCTTTGCAGGATCAGGGAGGCCATGCAGCGTAGGTTTGCTGAGGCATTCGGTCCAGAGTCCTCTGGGTCGCTAAGGACGACATGGTCCGCAGCCACCTCCTCCCAGCCACGTAAAAGTCCATGTGTTTCTTGGGACTGATCCCTTAAAGACTGCTGCTGATGCTGAGTGCCAGGCTCCACCTCCATACTGACACAATCCTCCTCCTCCTCCTCCTCCTCTTCCTGTGTGATCGGCGGGCACGCTGGAACACTGTCTGGATAAAGGGGGCCTTGAGAGCTAAGGAAGTCCTCCTCTTCCTGTCTCTGTTCTGCCTCAAGTGCCCTGTCCATTATTCCTCGCAGCGTGTGCTCCAACAGGTGGACAAGGGGGACAGTGTCACTGATGCATGCACTGTCACTGCTCACCATCCTCGTGGCCACCTCAAATGGTGACAGGACAGTGCATGCTTTCCTGATAATGGCCCACTGGCGTGGGGAAAAAAAACCAAGCTCCCCTGACCCTGTCCTGGTGCCATAGTCTCACAGGTACTCATTGATGGCCCTCTGCTGCGTGTGCAGCCGCTGCAGCATGGCCAACGTTGAGTTCCACCTGGTGGGCATGTCACAGATTAGGCGGTTCTTGGGCAGGTTAAACTCCTTTTGGAGGTCTGCCAGCCGAGCACTGGCATTATATGACCGGCGGAAATGCACGCAGACTTTCCTGGCCTGCCTCAGGACATCCTGTAAGCCCGGGTACCTGCCCAAGAACCGCTGCACCACCAAGTTAAGGACGTGAGCCAAACAGGGCACATGGGTCATTTGTCCCTGTCGGAGGGCAGAGAGGAGGTTGGTGCCATTGTCGCAAACCACCATTCCTGCCTTAAGTTGGCGTGGCGTCAACCACCTCTGAACCTGCCCCTGCAGAGCTGACAGAACCTCTGCCCCAGTGTGGCTCCTGTCCCCCAAGCACACCAGCTCAAGCACCTTATGGCGTTTTTTGGCCTGCGTACTTGCGTAGCCCCTTAAACGGAGCACCGCTGGTTCCGAGGACAAAGCACAGGAAGAGGCCATGGAGGAAGAAGAAGAGGAGGGGGTGGAGGAGAGAGGTGTGTCACAATCATTAGTAGTGGCATTTTGGAGGCATGGTGGCAGAACAACCTCCAACAATACTGCACCTTGTCCTGCATCCTTCCCAGCTGCCAGCAGAGTCACCCAATGCGCGGTGAAACTTAGGAAACATCGCTGTCCATGCCTGCTGGACCATGAGTCAGCGGTAATATGCACCTTACCGCTGGCCGCCCTGTCCAGCTAGGCATGGACATTGCCTTCCACATGCCGGTAGAGAGCCGGAATCGGCTTCCGTGAGAAAAAGTGGCATTTGGGTACCTGCCACTGAGGACCTGCAAATTCCACAAACTCACGGAAGGGGGCAGAGTCTACCAACTGAAAAGGCAGCAGTTGAAGTGCTAGCAATTTTGCCAAGCTAGCATTCAACCGCTGGGCATGTGGGTGGCTGGGGCAGGGAAATTTGCCTGGTACAATCTGATGTTGGTGTACCGAAAGATTGCTCACAAATACTTGGCTGTGACACACCTAATTCTACACCTTCATTCCTCTCAGTGCAGGTCTCAGAGAGGACTGAAGGTATAGTGGGGTTGGAGATCTCAGCTGATGAGGAGCAAGGAGAGGTCCTCTTTGTTCTTTGGTGTGGGTCTTTTAGATACACTTGCCAACGAACTGCATGGCAGGTCAACATATGTCTGGTCAAGCATGTGGTGCCCAAGCGGGAGATGTTTTGGCCACGCGAGATACGCTTGAGACATATGTTGCAAATAGCAGCGGTGCGATCTGATGCACTCATCTCAAAAAAGGCCCACACTAAAGAACTTTTTGAATAACGTGCAGAGACTGCAGCGCCCTGCACATGCGGAGCTTTGGGGTGTGATGCAGTCAGTGTGCTGCCCTTAGGCTGGTCCCTGGAGGGCATCCTGCCTCGTTGGTGATGTGCCTCCTCCTCCTCCCTCTTATCAGGCACCCACGTTGAGTCAGTGACCTCATCATCCCCTCCCTCCTCATCACTGGAGCAAAACTGACAGTATGCTGAAGCAGGGGGAGCATGACTGCCAGATTGCTGTCCTTCTTGGGCACCCCCTCTGTCCGTGCTCACGTTAGTGTCTTCATGTAGCTCAGTATCATCATCAGAGCCTTCCAAACGCTGGGCATCCTCTTGGAGCATGTACACTACCGTTCAAAAGTTTGGGGTCACATTGAAATGTCCTTATTTTTGAAGGAAAAGCACTGTACTTTTAAATGAAGCTAACTTTAAACTAGTCCTAACTTTAAACAAATATACTCTATACATTGCTAATGTGGTAAATGACTATTCTAACTGCAAATGTCTAGTTTTTGGTGCAATATCTACATAGGTGTATAGAGGCCCATTTCCAGCAACTATCACTCCAGTGTTCTAATGGTACAATGTGTTTGCTCATTGGCTCAGAAGGCTAATTGATGATTAGCAAACCCTTGTGCTCATGTTCACACATTTAAAAACAGTCTAGCTCCTTCCAGAAGCTACAAAACTGACCTTCCTGTGAGCAGATTGAGTTTCTGGAGCATCACATTTGTGGGGTCAATTAAACGCTCAAAATGGCCAGAAAAAGAGAACTTTCATCTGAAACTCGACAGTCTATTCTTGTTCTTAGAAATGAAGGCTATTCCATGCGAGAAATTGCAAAGAAATTGAAGATTTCCTACAACGGTGTGTACTACTCCCTTCAGAGGACAGCACAAACAGGCTCTAACCAGAGTAGAAAAAGAAGTGGGAGGCCGCGTTGCACAACTAAGCAAGAAGATAAGCACATTAGAGTCTCTAGTTTGAGAAACAGACGCCTCACAGGTCCCCAACTGGCATCTTCATTAAATAGTACCCGCAAAACACCAGTGTCAACATCTACAGTGAAGAGGCGGCTGCGGGATTTTGGGCTTCA
Source organism: Lithobates septentrionalis (assembly GCA_037952835.1). NCBI lineage: Eukaryota > Metazoa > Chordata > Amphibia > Anura > Ranidae > Lithobates > Lithobates septentrionalis. The sequence continues at coordinate 231,069 of JBBDGP010004810.1, read as the reverse complement.
GGGCAGAGTGGCAAAGAAAAAGCCATATCTGAGACTGGCCAATAAAAGAAAAAGATTAAGATGGGCAAAAGAACACAGACATTGGACAGAGGAAGACTGGAAAAAAGTGTTGTGGACGGATGAATCCAAGTTTGAGGTGTTTGGATCACAAAGAAGAACGTTTGTGAGACGCAGAACAAATGAAAAGATGCTGGAAGAATGCCTGACGCCATCTGTTAAGCATGGTGGAGGTAATGTGATGGTCTGGGGTTGCTTTGGTGCTGGTAAGGTGGGAGCTTTGTACAGGGTAAAAGGGATTCTGAATAAGGAAGGCTATCACTCCATTTTGCAACGCCATGCCATACCCAGTGGACAGCGCTTGATTGGAGCCAATTTCATCCTACAACAGGACAATGACCCTAAACACACCTCCAAATTGTGCAAGAACTATTTACAGCAGAAGCAGGCAGCTGGTATTCTATCGGTAATGGAGTGGCCAGCACAGTCACCAGATCTGAACCCCATTGAGCTGTTGTGGGAGCAGCTTGACCGTATGGTACGCCAGAAGTGCCCATCCAACCAATCCAACTTGTGGGAGCTGCTTCTAGAAGCGTGGGGTGCAATTTCTCCAGCTTACCTCAATAAATTAACAGCTAGAATGCCAAAGGTGTGCAATGCTGTAATTGCTGCAAAAGGAGGATTCTTTGATGAAAGCAAAGTTTGATGTAAAAACAATGCTATTTCAAATACAAATCATTATTTCTAACCTTGTCAATGTCTTGACTCTATTTTCTATTCATTTCACAACGTATGGTGGTGAATAAGTGTGACTTTTCATGGAAAACACAAAATTGTTTGGGTGACCCCAAACTTTTGAACGGTAGTGTACACAACACTGTGGTCAAACAGTTCGAGGGACTCCTCAGGAGGACATGGTGGGGCTAGGGAAGGAGTCACTGATGCCATTGAGTCGAGGGAAGAGGCCGCGTTGGCAGCTGCTTTGCCAGACAAAGTACCCTGAGCATGGGTGAGAGAGGATGAGGAGGATGAGGACGGCTTGGTCATCCACTCGACCAAGTCTTCCGCATGTTGCGGCTCAACACGGCCAGCTGCTGAAAAAAAGGCCAAGCGTGTCCCACGGCCACGTGCTGATGAGGATGCACCATCTCCACGACCAGCACTGTTGCCTCTAGACACAGAGCTTGCTTGCCCTCTTTTATTGGCATGTGACTGTCTGCCTCTCCTTGTTGGCCTTCCGGACATACTAATGGCCTGTAGCTGCACTAAGCTGGGATATATATATATATATATATATATATATATATATATATATATATATATATATATATATATATATATATATATATATATATGTATGTACTGATACTGCAGCTAGCAAAATCAACTGCCTGCATGAAGTATGAGAACACCGCCAACCTTCTACAGGTAGCTTTAGGTGAACACTGTGCAGAGCTCGCAAAAAAATAACTTGTAGCTTATTTAGCTGCCTGCGGTAGTGATAGGATCAGGAAAACACCACCAACCTTCTACAGGTAGCTTTAGCTGAACACTGTGCAGAGCTCGCAGAAAAAATAACTTGTAGTTTTAGCTGAAAACTGTGAGGAGGACGCACCACACTAACATGTAGCTTTAGCTGAACACTGTGCAGAGGTCGCACTACACTAACTTGTAGTTTTAGCTGAACACTGTGAGGAGGACGCACTACACTAACTTGTAGCTTTATCTGAACACTGTGCAGAAGTCGCACTACACTAACTTGTAGTTTTAGCTGAACACTGTGAGGAGGACGCATTACACTAACTTGTAGCTTTAGCTGAACACTGTGCAGAGGTAGCACTACACTAACTTGTAGTTTTAGCTGAACACTGTGAGAAGGACGCACTACACCAACTTGTAGCTTTAGCTGAACACTGTGAGGAGGACGCACTACCCTAACTTGTAGCTTTAGCTGAACACTGTGCAGAGGTCGCACTACACTAACTTGTAGTTTTAGCTGAACACTGTGAGGAGGACGCACTACACCAACTTGTAGCTTTAGCTGAACACTGTGAGGAGGACGCACTACACTAACTTGTAGCTTTAGCTGAACACTGTGCAGAGGTCGCACTACACTAACTTGTAGTTTTAGCTGAACACTGTGAGGAGGATGCACTACACTAACTTGTAGCTTTAGCTGAACACTGTGCAGAGGTCACACTACACTAACTTGTAGTTTTAGCTGAACACTGTGAGGAGGACGCACTACACCAACTTGTAGCTTTAGCTGAACACTGTGAGGAGGACGCACTACCCTAACTTGAAGCTTTAGCTGAACACTGTGCAGAGGTCGCACTACACTAACTTGTAGTTTTAGCTGAACACTGTGAGGAGGACGCACTACACTAACTTGTAACTTTAGCTGAACACTGTGAGCAGGACGCACTACCCTAACTTTTAGCTTTAGCTGAACACTGTGCAGAGGTCTCACTAAACTAACTTGTAGCTTTAACTGAACACTGTGAGGAGGACGCACTACATTAACTGTAAATAGTCTAGCTGCCTGACTGTGGTACTAATAGGATCAAAAGAACACCAGACATTTTCTTCAGGTAGCTGTAAATACTGTAACAAGACAAGCCTGCCTGTCAGTAGGAAGATAACAGGAACGGATCTAGCTAAACTGAATACAGTGTATATATATATATATATATATATATATATATATATATATATATATATATATATATATAAACACCTGAGATGCATATATATACACAATACACTGTAAGTGTAGCTAACTGACTGACTGTTCTGCCTAATCTAGCTAACTCAAATGAAATGACACTGTCTCTCTCTCTCTCTCTCTCTAAGCACGCCGGAACACACTACACAGGGCTGCCGTGCAGGCGGCCTTATATAGTGTGGGGCGTGTACTAAATCCCCTGAGCCATAATTGGCCAAAGCCACACTGGCTTTGACCAATTACAGCTCTCTCTACTGACGGCGCTATGATTGGCCAAGCATGTGGGTCATAGTGCATGCTTGGCCAATCATCAGCCAGCAATGCACTGCGATGCTGCAGTGAATTATGGGCCATGACGCGCCACGCAAATTTGGTGCAAACGGCTCATATCGTTCGCAATTCGGCGACCGATCGAACAGCCGATGTTCGAGTCGAACATGGGTTCGACTCAAACGCGAAGCTCATCCCTATAGGCGCTGCAATACTTTTGGTAATATAGTATGTGTGTATATATATATATATATATATATATATATATATATATATATATATATATATATATATATATTACCAAAAGTATTGGTACGCCTGCCTTTAGATGCACATGAACTGTAATGGCACCCCAGTCTTAGTCCGTAGGGTTCAATATTGAATTACATAGTAGGTGAGGTTGAAAAAAGACACAAGTCGATCAAGTCCAACCTATGTGTGTGATTATATGTCAGTATTACATTGTATATCCCTGTATGTTGCGGCCGTTCAGGCGCTTATCTAATAGTTTTTTGAAACTATCAATGCCCCCCGCTGAGACCACCGCCTGTGGAAGGGAATTCCACATCCTTGCTGCTCTTACAGTAAAGAACCCTCTAGACAGTTCAAAGTTAAACCTCTTTTCTTCTAATTTTAGTGGCCATGTGTCTTGTTAAACTCCCTTCCGTGAAAAAGTTTTCTCCCTATTGTGGGGTCACCAGTCTGCTATTTGTAAATTGAAATCATATCCCCTCTCAAGCGTCTCTTCTCCAGAGAGAATAAGTTCAGTGCTCACAACCTTTCCTCATAACTAAGATCCTCCAGACCCTTTATTAGCTTTGTTGCCCTTCTTTGTACTCGCTCCATTTCCAGTACATCCTTCCTGAGGACTGGTGCCCAGAACTGGACAGCATACTCCAGGTGCGGCCGGACCAGAGTCTTGTAGAGCGGGAGAATTATCGTTTTATCTCTGGAGTTGATCCCCTTTTTAATGCCAATATTCTGTTTGCTTTGTTAGCAGCAGCTTGGCATTGCTGAGCCTATCATCTACTATGACCCCCAGGTCCTTTTCCATCCTAGATTCCCCCAGAGGTTCTCTCCCCCAGTGTATAGATTGCATTCAGATTTTTGCCACCCAAATGCATTATTTTACATTTTTGAAATGGCCCACCCTTTGCGGCTATAACAGCCTCAACTCTTCTGGGAAGGCCGTCCACAAGGTTTAGGAGTGTGTCTATGGGAGTGTTTCACCATTCTTCCAGAAGCACCAAGGTCTAGCTCACAGTCTGCACTCTAATTCATTCCCAAGGTGTTCTATCATGTTGAGGTCAGGAGGACTCTGTGCAGGCCAGTCAAGTTCCTTTACCCCAAACTCGCTCACAAATCCCCCCCCCAAATCACCACTCTTAGCAAAAATCTGCTTCCCCCCATTACTCCTCCTCTCAAAAATCCCCCCAAATCACCACTCTTAGCACAATTCCGTATCCTAGAACAATACTTACTCCCTTGCCGCCCCCGAAATTCCCCCTTCTAACACAAATCCCCTTGTAGCGCCCCCCGCCTCACATGATACCCTTGCCCCTCCTGCCCATCCCTTTGTCCCGGCCCTGACACTAACCTAACCCCCGAACTAATCACTAATCCATGGCCCTGACACTAACCTAACCTCCAAATCCCAAACGTTATATGAACTTTTTCTGCAGCGTGTCCTGGGCCGACATCGGTGGAGCCAAATCTTCACTGTACTTTATTCAGACATACATCATCGGGATCCTAGAGTTCAAAGCATACAGAAAACTGAATTAGGAGAATAGCGCCTGTATGCGCCCTACAGGGCGGGTGTAGTGAAGAAAATACAAGGGAAATGTATATTGTAAAGTAAACACTTTCCTCCGCGTTCTCGGCAATATGTAGAGGATTTATTAAACTCTGCCCGGCATCCATAATGCATTATACAGAGAAGAGAGCTGGAACAACACTTTGCTCTTGTATATGGAAATGAATTGTGTTGCTGTGTCACTCTCAGCAAAGCCCAGAGGCTTTATAAATAGTGATGAGCGAATCGCCGAATTCTCAACTTTTTTTTTTTGTTTGTCTCTATATACTGTATACAAGCAGATATGTGATGTACGGAGAGTCGTACAATTCATAAATCACATTTACCGGAATTGTGGGATTCTCTCTAGAGTCGGGAAACCGTTCAAGGATCACAAGTGCCGACCATTATAAATTCCATTTCACGAATTCTTCTCCCGCCACAGGTACACTTTATTGTGAACCTAGCCTTATATAGTGCATCCGGAAAGTATACACAGCGCTTCACTTTTTCCACATTTTGTTATGTTACAGCCTTATTCCAAAATGGATTAAATTCATTATTTTCCTCAAAATTCTACAAACAATCCCCCATAATGACAACGTGAAAGAAGTTTGTGTACAATCTTTGCAAATTTATTAAAAATAAAAAATGAAAAAAAATCCCATGTACATAAGTATCACAGACTCCTCCCATGTACATAAGTATCACAGGCTCCTCCCATGTACATAAGTATCACAGACTCCTCCCATGTACATACGTATCACAGACTCCTCCCATGTACATAAGCATCACAGGCTCCTCCCATGTACATAAGTATCACAGACTCCTCCCATGTACATAAGTATTATAGACTCCTCCCATGTACATAAGTATTATAGACTCCTCCGATGTACATAAGTATCACAGACTCCTCCCATGTACATAAGTATCACAGACTCCTCCCATGTACATAAGTATCACAGGCTCATCTAATGTACATAAGTATTATAGACTCCTCCCATGTACATAAGTATTATAGACTCCTCCCATGTACATAAGTATCACAGACTCCTCCCATGTACATAAGTATTATAGACTCCTCCCATGTACATAAGTATCACAGGCTCCTCTCATGTACATAAGAATCACAGGCTCCTCCCATGTACATAAGTATTATAGACTCCTCCCATGTACATAAGTATCACAGGCTCCTCTCATGTACATAAGTATCACAGACTCCTCCCATGTACATAAGCATTATAGACTCCTCCCATGTACATAAGTATCACAGACTCCTCCCATGTACATAAGTATCACAGGCTCCTCCCATGTACATAACTATCACAGACTCCTCCCATGTACATTAGTATTATAGACTCCTCCCATGTACATAAGTATCACAGGCTTCTCCCATGTACATAAGCATTATAGACTCCTCCCATGTACATAAGTATCACAGACTCCTCCCATGTACATAAGTATCACAGGCTCCTCCCATGTACATAAGTATCACAGACTCCTCCTATGTACATAAGTATTATAGACTCCTCTCATGTACATAAGTATCACAGGCTTCTCCCATGTACATAAGCATTATAGACTCCTCCCATGTACATAAGTATCACAGACTCCTCTCATGTACATAAATATCACAGGCTCCTCCCATGTACATAAGTATTACAGACTCCTCCCATGTACATAAGTATCACAGACTCCTCTCATGTACATAAATATCACAGGCTCGTCCCATGTACATAAGTATTACAGGCTCCTCCCATGTACATAGAAATACCTAGGTGGAGCTTAGTTGGGGGTCTTCTTTTCTTTTGGGAGAAGCTAGGAGATGGGAAGAGCAACATAACCTAAGAAAATAATCTTTAGTCTTTACTATGGGCATCCCTACTATGGCGCTCACTGAGGTACACCAACAACTAAGTAGAACTGCTGAATGATTAATTGATTGATTGAGAGAGGTGAATTAATGGACTTTTAAAGAAACTCGTTCAAATAAAATTGAGTTGGACTCTGGCTACTTCTTGTGGTCAAAGTCTAAATTTTGATAGTACCCTATTATGCTTATGCTATGCTGTACATCTCATGATGGACCTACCTGGAGAAGAGGCCCTTGTCACTGGGCCAGGGATGTGGGGAAGAAGCCCCTGTCACTGGGCCAAGGATTTGGGAAAGAGGCCCAGTCATACCTCAGTGAGTTGTCCATTGCGGCATCCTTCATAGCTTGGATGTGCTCCGCAAATCCCAGTTCTTTGATAGTGCCACTGGCAGCACTCACAGGTGATGATGTACTCCTGGGCCCACCGAAACCTGTCTTTGTGAACCTTGGACTTCTCCGTTTTTATAGCACAATTGGGCTGGCTAGGACCAAAAGCCCGGGAACTGAACCTGCAACAGTTGACCTTTTCCCCCAGCCTGGGGGAAGCACATTTTCCCTAGAACCACATTTTTTAACCTGTGTACAATCTGTCCAAGGATGTGGGGGACCTTGTCACTGGCCACGGACATGGGGAAGAGGCCTGTCTCACCGGGCCAGGGATGTGGGTAAGAGACCTTTGTCACTGGGCCAGGTATTTGAGGAACAGGCCCTTATCACCAGGCCAGGGATGTGGGGAAGATGCCCTTATCACCAGGCCAGGGATGTGGGGGGAGAGACCCTTGCCACTGGGCCAGGGTTATGGAGAAGAGACCCTGCTCATTGGTCCAGGGACATAGGCAAGAGGTCCTTCTTACCAGGCTAAGGATGTGGGGAAGAGGCCCTTGTCACTGGCCAGAGATGTGGGGAAGAGGCCCTTTTCACTGGCCAGTCATGTGGGGAAGAGGCCCTTATCAGACCAGGGATGTGGGGAAGAGGCCCTTGCCATTGGGCCCAGTATAGGAAGAAGAGACCCTTAGAGAAGAGGCCCCATTCACCATGACCAGGGATGTAGGGAAGAGGCCCTGGCCACTGGGCCAGGTATGTGGGGAAGAGGCCCTTGTCACTGGGCCAGGGTTGTGGGGAAGAGGCCCTTGTCACTGGGCCAGGGATGTGGGGAAGGGGCCCTTGTCACTGGGCCAGTGATGTGCGGAACAGGCCCTTATTACTGGGTTAGGGATGAGGAGATGAGGCTGTTGTCACTGGCCAGAGATATGGGGAAGAGGCTCTTGCCACTGGGCCTGGGATATGAAAAAGAGACCCTTCCCATTGGTCCAGTGACATAGGGAAGAGGCCCTTCTCACCAAGTCAGGGATGTGGGGAAGAGGTCCTTGTCACTGGGCCAGTGATGTGGTAGGTATGTGGGGATGAGGCCCTTGTCACGGGCCAGTGATGTGGGGAGAAGGTCCTTATCACAAGGTCAGGGTTATGGGGAAGAGGCCCTTGCCACTGGGCCAGGGATATGGGGAAGAGGCCCTTCTCACCATGCAAGGCATGTTGAGGGAATGTGGCCTAGTATAGTTCATGAATGGAAAAGGGGTGCACGCACACTGCTCCTCCGTTTACTGGCCAGCCAGGCTGTATGGCTGGATATGGGTCTGGCATTTATATTCTGTGTGTTTTGTTTGTTTCCCTTTAAAATTGCCTGAAAAATATGGTACACCCATAGTTCCCTTATTCTGAAAACTGGCCCTGCGCCTAACTTATCTCCACATTGTCCGGTCACAGTTCAGAACACTATAACGCATCGTATTTACAGATTTTACGATTTTTCTCAGAGGAAGTCATTGTAGATGACGAATAAGCCACCACCTATGAAAAGAGTAGACAGCGGTTGGGGGCTGACGCCTTTGGTCCTGTTTCTGTGACTTTGGCACCGTGTATCGAAACGGCACAGTTGTGCCCGTCCAGGAAAGTAGCACCAAGAGAAAGAGCACATTATTTACAGGTGATTAAACCTTAATTACATTCATGGTACATTTCCCCTTCAAGCCGTTCTGGAGAATTAAGCAAAGTTACAGTGGCAGGAACCTCCAGTACCATCACTTTGCTGCTCTGTCTGTTCCATTTGCACACTTTCACTGACAAATAATAGATAGCAAAGTATAATTCTGCCTGGGAGTTTGCAGGAATCAATGCTTGAATTTTACTTTCATCTGTATTTATCACAGGGGTAGTGTTAATTTCCCAAAAGACGACCATAGAGCATTATAGGTCACCTTGCCCGGGGCAAAGAGTTGAGGAGCATCAAAGTAAATTAAGCTCATGTCCTTTTATGTTTTCACTATCTTTTTTTTTTTTTTTCCTTTTACCTTTTTTTTGCTGTCTCCTTTTTTTTATTTCCACCATTATTATATATAGTAATAGGTTCATATATACAGTAGACAAAATATAGAATTACCTGGTCTCAGAGACTCAAGGGCACCACATTCCTTCAAAGAAATATGTATAAAAAAAAGAACGGAATTTTCAATGTGCCAACACAATTATTGGAAAAATATCCAAACTGTTAATATAAATAAGTTTAAAAGTAACAATTTCATATAAAACCATCACAGAGCATCCATGCGGCTACAATACATATGCAGTAGCTTTAGCTCGACACGTTTCGCCAATCACTGGCTTCTTCAGGAGTCTTTAGAAATACTGAATGCAAAATCACAAATGATAGATAGATGGTTTTATATGAAATTGTTATTTTTAAACATATAGTTATAATAAAATGTTGGATATTTTTCCAATAATTGTGTCGGCACCTTAAAAATCCTGTTCCTTTTTCAATATACTGTATACCTTTCATATACACAGTATCTCCCAACTTTCTGAGATGGGAAAGAGGGGCACCTTTTAGCAAAGGGTATGTAGACAACCTAAAGAACTATAGGCAAAACTTTTTTTTTTCAATTTGGATGGAGCAAAGGAGGGTTATAAGTCCTGACTTGCTGCATGATTGTCAGCTTCCCTATGTGTTCCTGTTCTTGATATTATTAGATTTCCTGTTACCGACCCGGCTTGTCTTTCACCTGTCATGTCTCCATTCCTGGCTTTGACCCTCGGCTTGTTCCAATGACCCCGCTCCTGCTCTCTGCTGTACCCATGTATGACTTCTGGCTTGCTCTTCTGGACTCCTCTGCTGCCTGATTACCAGTGCATGACCCCAACTTACTTCTGACCTTGCTTGCTGCCTTACGCCTGGTTGATATTCCGTGTATGACTACTGGCCGGGCTCCTGACCCTGCTCATGGCTCTCTCTATGGCCAAGTCTCATCTGGTATATCTGAGGGACCCCTGCCCAACAGTGCATCCTGCTCGTCCAGCTGCCCTCCCTCAGACATCTCATCACTAGTGGTGGCTGGTGCTCACTAATTTGGGGGGCCTGGCAAACAAACCTGCCCCCCTCATATGCACAATCGCCACCCCAACAACCCACCCTCCCCTGCGGGAGACAGACAAGAAGGTGGTGATCAAATGGTGGGTTGTGATCTGAGGTGGTGCGGGCTCCTGGAAGCTGCCCCTGCCCCCCTCACTCGCACTAGCATGCCCCCCCAGCATGGACGGGTGGGACGGGAAGGCGGCCATCCCTGTCCTTACCTGAAGAGGTGGTGCTGGATCCGGAGTAGGGTTCCTGGAAGCTGCCCACCACCTGCTGCAGCTTGCAGAGGGAAGAGCCGGGCCGTTGCTTCTCTTCCCGGAAGAAAAGAAAGTGGGTCTTGATACCCAATTGGGTGGGAGTCCTAAGACGCTTCCTTATTGGCCGGGAGGAGAAGCAGGAAAACATTAACAAAAATTAATTTGCTAATGTCACACAACTGGGTAGGCTCTGCGCTCAAGCCCACCCTTTTTTTAAGCCAATTAGAGCCACAGGCTTTAATCATGTGCTTCGAAAAAGAAAAAAACCCCATTGAAATCCATGCGTCCGGCGCCCTGCATGTAGATTACGAGCTGGGCGCATGGATTAGGTAGGCAGCACCCCTGCGCCCCTAATCGAGTGGCTGCCACTGCTCATCATTCAGCCTATCGCAGCTGTCAACCCCTGCTCCTTTGGGCATAGCATTACCTGTCACCACCTTCAGGGGTGCCCTGCAATCAGCCACAAGGGAAGCCCTCTCAGCACTTCGGCCTCCGACCAGACACGTGACAAAGCCTTTCACTGTGTGCAAGATAGTGCCTGTGACAGACCTAGCCAGGACAAAGGCTTTTGGAGGGGACTGAATGCAAGCCTCTTGCCCACCGATCATGGGCCCTGGCATTTGGAGGAATGGTGCTCTCTGGAGGTGGTATTACTTAGGATTTAGGTCCATGTCCCCCCAAGACACACAGACTCTGGGAACCCTTTGTATGCCATATTAGAATAGTGACTGATTCATACTGTTAGATGCTAATGTCATCAATTTCAGTAACCTGTCTGTTATCTGCTATAATGTGTTTTTTGTAAATAAGTATAGTGTGGGCTCTAAGAGTATTTTCACCCACTGTTGTTTGTGTTAATTAACTCTGCTACTGTGTGAAGCTCTGTGACCACAAGTCCGTCCAAAAGGTCATGTCTCAGTCACCTAGGCTGGATAAAGGATTAGATAATTAGCTCATGTTGATTAGGTTAGGTTTTAGTCATCCTGCTGTATATATTTGTGTGAGATCTCAAATAAAAGGCTATTCCTGATGTACTCCAAGACTGGTGTTGTCTGGTTCTTGGGGGTTCCTATAGCCAGATCCATTGGACTCGTGTTCCAGGACTTAGGAAGCGATATACTGACGGAAGCACTCAAGCAGAGTGTGGGACCATCCGTTACAGTGCCCTTCACCCTGATGGGACCACACATTCACTGGATGAATATGGCCACCCTAGCTTATTCCAAGGTAGGTCCTTAAGGCTTGTTCCACAGCTCTGCTGTGCGTGGCAGTTTTCCTCTGATTGCAGCCTTTGTTACTGAGATCCTCAATACGCTCACATGCATAGAAGTATTCAAGCAGAGATGCAACTCATAACACATACCATTCAATAAAATCCACAGTTTAAAACCATAAGATAAGAACATTCACAATTGCTGGTTCCCTTCCTGGCAACCCGGGATCAGTTGCCGATATTTTGCATATAGCCTGTCGCTGCTCTGCATGCAGGAGCCAGCGTGCGTTTCCAGACCACAAAAGCAGCTGTCAGACCGGCTGAAATTCCCGCCCCTACCCATACGTGTTTCGTCACACCAAGGACCTCATCAGAAGGAGTGGAGGAGGCTTGGTGTGACGAAACACGTACGGGTAGGGGCAGGAATTCCACTCGTTCCGACAGCCGCTTTCACGCTCTGGAACGCACACCGGCTCCCGCATGCAGAGTTGCCTCTCTACTTAAATCCTTCCATGCATATTGAGGATCTCAGTAACAAAGGCTGCAAGCAGAGGAAAACTGCCACACACAGCAGAGCTTTGTAACAAGCCTTAATGACCTACCTTGGTATAAAGCTAGGGTGGTCATATTCATTCAGTGAGCGTGGTCCCGTTGGGGCAAAGGGCACTATCATGCACACAAGGCTGGTGGTGGAGAGTGTGTCACTTTACTATAGAAGGAATTATTCTTTGAAGCACAGTCACTTCTTGAGCACGGGCACTCTTGAGAGTCATTCATTTTAAATTTCAACTTTTAATTTTCACTTACCGTGTATACTCGAATATAGGCTGACCCGAATATAAGCCGAAGGCACCTAATTTTACCACAAAAAACTGGAAAAACATATTGACTCTAGTATAAGCCTAGGGCGGGAAAATGCAGAAGCTATTGGGTAAACAATTCCCATCTGCAGCCTCACTGTGCCCTTTTCAGCCTCACTGTGCCCATTTGCAGCCTCACTGTGCCCATCGGCAGCCTCAATGTGCCCATTTGCAGCCTCACTGTGCCCATCTGCAGCCTCACTGTGCCTATTTGCAGCCTCAGAATGCTCATTTGCAGCCTCACTGGGCCCATTTTCAGCCTCATTGTGCCAATTGGCAGCCTCACTGTGTCCATTTGCAGCCTCACTGGGCCCATTTGCAGCCTCATTGTGCCAATTTGCAGCCTCACTGTGCCCATTTGCAGCCTCATTGTGCCCATAGACGGAACACTGATACCGTTTCCCAGCATTAATAAATAATACATTTTTCAGAATATTCATGAATTCGTAAATTGGAAAATTCAGAAATTCGATATTCGAAAATCCAAAAACCCGAAAATTTTAAAATCTGAAATTATAACTAACTAATAATAACTTAACTATTACTAGCTATTAAATTATACAAATTTATCCGAAGTTACGAATTATCCGAAAGAACGAATGCCATATCTAAACGGATGGAACGTAACAAATTTATAATAATAAATAACAAGAATAATATTAAAAACTTTTTATTATTATTTATTATTAATTCCTGTTGTTTAGATACGGCATTCATTATTTACGATTATTCGTAAATTCAGGTTAATTCGTATTCGTTACGTTCACTGACAGCCAAATTTGAAAGGAAATTCCAATACCTTTAATTTAATAGTTAGTTATTATTAGTTAGTCAGTTAGTTATTCTTTCGAATTTTCGGATATTCTTTCTTATTTTTGGATTTTTGAACTTATGAATTAATACATTTACGAATTTATGAATTGTGATCATATCGAATGACCCAAAAAACGAAAAAAACAAAACAAAAATGATTGAAACAAAAACGAAGAAATTTTTCGGCAGTGCACATGTCTATATTATTTTGTTTTCTCTAACCCCTTCATGCCTAAGGGTAAAACAAATCTTAATGCCTGCAGCAAACAAATGGCCACTGCCCTCACCTACAGTACCTTGCAATAGTAATAGAAAAAAAAAATCCTGAGCTTATATACTTTTAAAACAATAGGAGGTAGACCGTTTGAAACTGGTCTGAACAAGAGTTAAAGTCTTAGGCCGGTCGGAATTTCCGACAACAAATGTTCCATGTGAGCTCGTTGTCGGATATTCCAACCGTGTGTAGTCTCCATCGGACATTTGCTGTCGGAAATTTCCGACAACAAATGTTTGAGATCTGGTTCTCAAATTTTCCGACAACAAAACTTGTTGTCGGAAATTCTGAGCGTGTATACCCAATTCCCGACTCACAAAATTCCACGCATGCTCGAAATCAAGCAGATGGAGCCGCACTGGCTATCGAACTTCATTTTTCTCGTTGTACGTCTTGTACGCCACCGCGTTCTTGACGTTCGGAATTTCCGACAACATTTGTGCGACCGTGTGTATGCAAGGCAAGTTTGAGCCAACATCCGTCGGAAAAAAATCCACGGTTTTGTTGTCGGAATGTCTGATCGTGTGTACGCGGAAATAACGATACATTCCAGCAATGTTTACAAGTCAAGATGTTCTCACAGGAAACCATCTCTGCTAATTAAGCATGTAGTGCGAACACAATCTCATAATAATGAGTCATACATAGTTATATGAGAAACAGAGAAATATATACAGCATAAAAACTTTATTAACCCTTCACTTCATACTTAAGGGGAGCCGGACTGTGGCCATTGGGAGTAGAAAAGGTCCCGATGTTAGTGGGAAAAAAATAATGCCCCATCTTTGGTGTCAGTGGGAGAAATCGTGCCCATCGTTGATGCCATTGGGCGAAAATGTGCCCCATCGTTGGCATCATTGGGAAGAATTGTGACTCTTCTTTGGTGTCAGTAGGAGGAATTCTGCCCAATTGTTGGTGCCATTGTTGGTGCCATTGCAAGGAAAAATGCCCAATCATTGGTGTCAGTGGGAGGAATAGTGCCCCAACAATGGCATCATTGGGAGGAATTGTGACTCTTCATTGGTGTCATTGGGCCACACAGTTGGTGTCACTGGGAGAAAGTGAGCCCCTTAGTTGGTGTCATTGGGAGGAATTGTGCCACCTTCGTTGGGGTCACAGGTCCTCATTGTTGGTTTCACTTGGAGAAATTGAGCCCATTGTTGGTGTCAGTGGGAGGAATAGTGCCCCATCATTGGTGTCAGTAGGAGGAATTGTGCCCCATCGTTGGTGCCATTGTTGGTGTCATTGCAAGGAAAAATGCCCTATCATTGGTGTCAGTGGGAGGAATAGTGCCCCAACGTTGGCATCATTGGGAGGAATTGTGCCCCTTCATTGGTGTCAATGGGCCCAATTGTTGGTGTCACTGGGAAAAACTATGCCCTTTCATTGGGGTCATTGGGAGGAATTGTGACCCTTCATTGGTGCCACTTTGCCCCATTGTTGGTTTTACTGGGAGAAATTGAGCCCAATGTTGGTGTTAGTGGGCGGACTAGTCCCTGATCAATGATGACAGTGGTAAGAACAGTGCCCCATCATTGGTGTCAGTAGAAAGAATAGTGCCCCACCGTTGGTGTCATTGGGCCCCATTGTTGGGTCACTGAGAGAAGCTCTGCCCCTTCGTTGGTGTCATTGGGAGGAATTGTCCCCTTCATTGATTCCACTGGGCCCCATTGTTGGTTTAACTGAAAGAAATTGAGCCCAGTGTTGATGTCAGTGGGAGGAATGGTATCCAATCATTGGTGTCAGTGGTAGGAATAGTGCCCATCATTGATGTTATTGGGCCCTATCATTGGTGTCATTGGGAGAAACTGTACCCCTTTGTTGGTGTCACTGGGAGGAATTGTCCCCTTCATTGGTGCCACTGGGCCCCATTGTTGGTTTCACTGGAAGACATTGAGCCCAGTATTGGTGTCAGTGGAAGGAATAGTGCCCTATCATTGGTGTCAGTGGTAGGAATGGTATCCAATCATTGGTATCAGTGGGAGGAATAGTGCCCTATCATTGGTATCAGTGGGAGGAATAGTGTCCCATCATTGGTGTTATTGGGCCCCATTGTTGGTGTCATTAGGAGAAACTTTGCCCCTTCGTTGGTGTCATTGGGAGGAATTGTCCCCTTCATTGGTGTCACTGGGCCCCATTGTTGGTTTCACTGGAAGAAATTGAGCCCACTGTTGGTGTCATTAGGAGAAACTTTTCCCCATTGTTGGTGTCATTGGGAGGAATAGTGCCCCATCATTGGTGTTATCGGGCCCCATTGTTGGTGTCATTGGGAGAAATAATGCCCTATCATTGGTGTCAGTGGGGGGGGTATGGTGCCCCGTCATTGGTGTCAGTGGGTTCAGTTTTACCCCAAAGATCCGGATTAAAAGCCAGCAAAGGACAGCATCTGGCCCCCGGGCCTCAGTTTGGAGACCACTGCTCTATAGCAATGCTGGATGAAAACCAGAAGACGGTTCCCTCTGATCGGCCCGGTGTATCTATAACTGAAATTAAAGGTTTAATTTTTTTTTTTCCTCTAAGCTCTGTTTATAAGTTCCAATTCTTGTATTACCCATGTCTGCCCAGCCTGGCTATATGTATTACTGAGTAACAAAATCCCTGGAGAGCTCCCGGTTATAAAATCTGTTGCGGAATCCTCTGTCTCGCTGATATGTTGACAGGACTCCCATTAATAGCTTTGGGGATTTCACAGCCTCATGTCAAAGAGCAATGTCCATTAGAGATGACATGACTTTATTACTGCACCTTATAGTTTAAGAGAAGGCCGGGATCATATAGACACCTATCACATCCACTCTGTCCTGACATTGCCATCTCTGCTGGTTTATTAAGGGTTCTCCAGGTCTCCTTCTCTCTCTCTCTCTTTTTTTTCATTTTCTTTCTCAACATTCTGCTTGGAAAGTCGTGGATCGTGAAATCCTATAGACTTGAAGGGAACCTGTTTTGTTTCAGGACAAAACAAACAGAATTTTTAAATGCCATCCCCTCTGCTACGCCAGCTGCTATGGGCACGTCACACATACACTATATTACCAAAAGTATTGGGACGCCTGCCTTTACACGCACATGAACTTTAGTGACATCCCAGTCTAATAGGGCGTACACACGGTCGGACTTTGTTCGGACATTCCGATAACAAAATCCTAGGATTTTTTCCGACGGATGTTGGCTCAAACTTGTTTTGTCTACACACGGTCGCACAAAGTTGTCGGAAAATCCGATCGTTCTAAACGCGTACGTCGGGACTATAAACGGGGCAGTGGCCAATAGCTTTCATCTCTTTATTTATTCTGAGCATGCGTGGCACTTTGTCCGTCGGATTTGTGTACACACGATCAGAATTTCCGACAACGGATTTTGTTGTCGGAAAATTTTATCTCCTGCTCTCCAACTTTGTGTGTCGGAAAATCCAATGGAAAATGTCCGATGGAGCCGACACACGGTCGGAATTTCCGACAACATGCTCCGATCGGACATTTTCCATCGGAAAATCCGACCGTGTGTACGGGGCATTAGTCCGTAGCTTTCAATATTGAGTTGGCCCACCCTTCGCAGCTATAACAGCTTCACAGCCGTCCACAAGGTTTAGGAGGGTGTCTATGGAAATGTTTGACCATTCTTCCAGAAGAGCATTTGTGAGGTCAGGCACTGATGTTGGACCAGAAGGCCTGGTTAGCAGTCTGCACTCTAATTCATCCCAAAGGTGTTCTATCAGGTTCAGAGCAGGCCAGTCAAGTTCCTCCACCCAAAACGCTCTCATCCATGTCTTTATGAACCTTGCTTTGTGCACTGGTCCAAATCATTTGGTGGAGGGGAGGATTATGTGTGGGGGTTGTTTTTCAGGGGTTGGGCTTGGCCCCTTAATTCCAGTGAAGGGAACTCTTAAGGCGTCAGCATACCAAGACATTTTGGACAATTTCTTTCTCCCAACTTTGTGGGAACAGTTTGGGGACGGCCCCTTCCTGTTCCAAACATGACTGCGCACCAGTGCACAAAGCAAGCATGGAGGAGCAAGTTTGGGGTGGAGGAACTTGACTGTCCTGACCTCAACCTGATAGAACACCTTTGGGATGAATTAGAGCGGAGACTGAGATCCAGGCTTTCTCGTCCAACATCAGTGCCTGACCTCACAAATGGGCTTCTGGAAGAATAACCAAACATTCCCATAGACACCCTCCTAAACCTTGTGGACAGCCTTCCCAAAAGAGTTGAAGCTGTTATACAGTAGCTGCAAAGGTTGGGCCAACTCATCATTGAACCCTACGGACTATAGTGTATACAATCATCTTGGTCATCCTATTCAAAAACCATTAATATGGAGTTCACCAACCCCCAATTCTTTGTGACTATAACAGCCTCCACTCTCCTGGGAAGGGTTTCCAAATCATTTTGGACCAAATCAGTAGAAATTTGAGTCCATTTGGCCAAAAGAGCATTTGTAAAGGCACATATTGGACGAAAAGACCCCCCCCCCTACTGTCCTCCCATCACCCCTTCCACATTGGCAGTCCAGGAGCCCTTTTTTTGAAATTTTTACGAAATCAATGGGCAGCGATGCCGAAGCACCGGCAAAGCGCTGCTTTGCGGCCCTTTGCGGGCACTTTTAACCCTTTTTCGTCCATTAGCAAGAGTTTAAAGCACCCCGATAGCAGCCGTAAAGCACCTCGAAAACTACGGTAAAATAAAAATAGGGGCGCTTTACCGCCGACGCCCGGCGTTGCTCAGTGTGAAAGTGCCCTTAACCACTAGAGATCCACGCTATAGCCGAATGACGGCTACAGAGTGGACCTCCTTTGCCGGGACTACGTCTATTGACGTAGTCCTGTGCACGAGCGGCCTGCTCGCTCTGTGATCAGCGAGTCTATGATCACCGGCGACCGTGAGAGGGACATCAGTCCCGATCATGGAGATCTGCCGCTAGATCACCAGTGACCACCTGTGCCCCCTGCCAGTGCCACCTAGCAGTGCCCACCAGCGCCACCCATCAGTGCCCACAGTGCCACCCATCAGTGCCCACAGTGCCACCCATCAGTGCCCACAGTGTCACCCATCAGTGTCACCAACCAGTGCCCATCAGTGCCACCCATCAGTGCCCATCAGTGCCGCCCATCAGTGCACATCAGTGCCGCCCATCAGTGCCACCTATCAGTGGTACCTATCAGTGCCCATCAGTGCCACCCATCTGTGCCACCCATCCGTGCCACCCATCCGTGCCACCCATCAGGGCCCATCAGTGGCCATCAGTGCTGCCTTATCTGTGCCCATCAGTGCCGCCTTATCTGTGCCTATCAGTGTCGCCTTATCTGTGCCTATCAGTGCCGCCTTAACTGTGCCTATCAGTGCCACCTTAAATGTGCCTATCCGTGCCCATCAGTGCAGCCTATCAGTGCCCAACAGTGCCGCCTCATCAGCGCCTATCAATGAAGGAGAAAAATTACCTGTTTGCAAAATTTTATAACAAACTATGAAACATGATTTTTTTTTTTTTTTCAAAATTTTCCATCTTTTTTTGTTTGCTTAGCAAATAATAAAAATACCAGCTGTGATTAAATATGACCAAAAGAAAGCTCTATTTGTGGGAAAAAATGATAACAATTTCATTTGTGTACAGCGTTGTATGACCGCGCAATTATCATTCAAAGTGCGTCACCGCTGAAAGCTAGAAATTGGTCTGGGCAGGAGGGGGGGGGGGGGGTTTAAGTCCCCCGTAAGCAAGTGGTTAAACTTAAAAAAGACATTCGCTGCCTGGTTATTGTGTTGAGAGACTGGGAAACTGCAGTGTGCCTGGCTGGCCTACACCCAATAGGGAATAGAACCTGGGACAAAACAGCAGGACCCGCATGGGGTCTGCGCTACAGGAGATTGATCAGATTGTAGTACGACACAGCGGGTCTGGTAAAGGCAGTGCTCAACAATAATGGGCTGTCCCTCACACAAGGGGCCAAGATTTGAAGGATTCACATCTACAAAGTCTAATGAGAGAGCCGCATAAACAGTCTGAGAGTCCAAGAACCTTTAATACTACTACTGGTTCACAAAAGACAACACAGAACAGCCAACGCATTTCAAACGGCTCAGAGACCCTCCGCCTTCTGTTGACCCTCTCATTGGACTTTATACACAAGGATCATGGTAGGTTTATTGGCTTCTGTCCAAAATTGGCCCTAGTATATGAACGTGAGTTGGGGACCTTGGATTGTGGGCACCTTGAGGGTAGGGACCGATGTGAGTGTGCGATGTATGTGTGGAGTGCTGCGTAAATTGACAGCGCTATATGGGTATCTTAAATAAATAGGGACAATTGTAGACACGCACCCACACTCACTCAGGTTGAACTGGATGGACTGGTGTCTTTATTCAACCTTACTAACTATGTAACTATCTGGTGATTGGCCACTCAGAGGCGAGCACTGCTTTCCGAGAAGAAGAAGAGAAGGTCACATGCTGCCCCATACTAGGTATTTCTAAGCTCCAACAGAGAGTGGCAGGGCAAAGACAGGACTACTGAAGGTCCTTTAGCACCCAAGGAAAAGTGGCCAAATCGGTGAATTACTTCAGCAGCAAAGATTTCATGTCCTTTTTTGCTCCCTTCTTCTGCCAAATTGCCCAAGGGGGCCACTTGTTATATCTACCCCTCAGCCCAGCTCTGAGAGGGACAGGTGAGTACTAGATGGTATTGAGGACTCGCAAGAGAATCTCTCACTTGTCCCAAATGAGTAAGGTGACACTCTTTTTAGGCCAATTTTTTACCATAATAAAAATCGAAGGAAAATAAAAAAAAAACATGCTATTGCAAAACTGTACACTGGTATAGTAAATATAAATAAAACAAAGAAATGGTTGTCTGTCCTGCCATGGCTGAGCAAAGATATACGTTAGGAGCATTTGTTTCGCTTGGCATTATTCATCTTTTTTTTTTTATTATTCTTTTATTAGCACACGCCTGTCTGTCATCCATCAGATCTCGTGCCATCATAGCTGTGCTGTGGAACCTATTATCGTAAGACAAGTGATGTGAGATATCAAAAGTGTATTGGTTGGGGATGAAATGTTGTCAAGCTATTTTGTGTTGACAAGACAAGTGGAACTTATTTGGTTAATTATTCCATTGAGACCCTTCTCTGCAAACGGCACATGGGTAAAAAGGAAAAAGATCTATATGTTAACCGGAACTCTGCCAGAAGACACATTAAACACAGGCTGAGAAACACCCAGGTCTTAGGAGGAAGAGGAATCCCAGGCCATATGCTAACTTTGTGCCCCACTCAATTGTGTTTTCTCAATGTTACAAAAAAAAATACAATAAAACAATGTAGCTAACGAGTCGCCGTTTTTGTTACAGGAAAGTTTATACTGAGTGGAGTTAGTTTGAAAAGTAAGGTCTAGGTTTAAAAGCTAGGTTAAGCTTAGGGGTCAGGTCCATGTTTATGGTTAGAATTTGGTGGTTGGGTTTAGGTTAAGGGTTAGGTTTAGGTGCTGCTCTGAGAATTATGCAGCGTACACACGAGTTGAGTTTTCGGCTGGACTGGTCCGACGGACTGAGTCCGGCGGACAATCCGATCGTGTGTGTGCGCTTCATCGGACCTTCAGCGGACTTTTCCAGTCGAAAATCTGATAGACTTTAGATTTGAAACATGCTTCAAATCTTTCCGACGGACTCGAGTCCGGTCGAAAAATCCGCTCATCTGTATGCTAGTCCGACAGACGAAAATCCACGCTAGGGCCGCTATTGGCTACTGGCTATGAACTTCCTTATTTTAGTCCGGTCGTACGTCATCACGTACGAATCTTTTAGACTTTGGTGTGATCGTGTGTAGGCAAGTCCGTTCCTTCAAAAGTCCATCGGAAGTCCGTCAAAAGTCCAACGAAAGTCCGCCAGAATGGCCGTCGGATTTTGTTGCCAAAAAGTCCGCTCATGTGTACGCGGCCTAAGAGTTACCTTTTGGGATACAATAAGTTAAAAAGTTTTAGATATTGGGTTGAGGTTTAAAGTAGGGTTTTAAGGTTGGTTTTGGGTTAAGGGCCAAGTTTAGGAGTTGGTTTAGGCTTAAGGGTTCAATTGAGTTCTATGGTTAGGATTTAGTGGTTGGGTTTAGATTAGGGGTTAGGTTTAGGCGCTGCGCTGTGTATAAGGGTTACCTTTTGGGATAGATTGAACCTAAGAGTTTTGGATGTTGGGTTGAGCTTTAAAGTAGGGTTTTTAGGTTCGTTTTGGGTTAAGGGCTACGTTGAGAAGTTAGATTAGGTTTAGAGTTTTGAGTTAGGTTTATGGTTAGGATTTTAGTGGCTGGTTAAAGGTTAAGGGTTAAGTTTAGGGGCTGTGCTGAGGATAAGGGTTACCTTTTGGGATAAAGTGAGGCTAAAGCCGTGTACACACGGGCGGACTTTTCGACCGGACTGGTCCGACGGACTTTCCAACGGACTTTCAATGGACTTTTGAAAGACTTCCGACGGACTTTTTAACGAACGGACTTGCCTACACATGATCACACCAAAGTCCGACGGATTCGTACGTGATGACATACACCGGACTAAAATAAGGATGTTGATAGCCAGTAGCCAATAGCTGCCCTAGCGTCGGTTTTTGTCCGTCGGACTAGCATACAGACGAGCGGATTTCTGGGTCCGGCGGAGTGACGACAAAAAGATTTGAAGCATGTTCCAAATCTAAAGTCCGTCAGATTTTTGACTGGAAAAGTCAGCTGAAGGTCCGATGAAGCCCACACACGATCGGATTGTCCGCCGGACTCGGTCTGTCGGACCAGTTCGGTCGAAAAGTCTGACCGTGTGTACGTTGAATAAGACTTTTGGATTTTGGGTTGAAGTATGGTTTGGGTTAAGTACTAAGTTAAGAAGTTGGATTAGGTTTAGGGGTTTGATTGAGGTTTATGGTTAGGATTTAGTGGTTGGGTAAAGGGTATGGATTAGGTTTAGGTGCTGTGCTGAGTATAAGTCCTCATGCACATGGACGTTTTAAAAAACGAGCTGTAAAGCTAGGTTCGACGCCTGGAAAAACCGGCGTTAAAAACGCGATTTTTACCGTGTTTTGCATTAGCGGTTTTGCGCGTTTTTGCACGTTTTTTAGCGTTAGCGCTTAGTAGCGTTTTTTAATGAAAAACACATCTCTCAGCTATATACACTCCCAAATTTCCCACAATGCCACAGAAACCAAAGAAAATATGTTAATGATCATGTGTCGGTGCCATTTTGGTAGGAGAGAGAGAGAGGAGAGAGTGTTTCAGAGTCTGTTTAAGTTTTGTGTATTTTTCTGAGAAATATGGATCCTGTCATCCAGAAGATCGATGAGGCAATCCTTCTGATTGTTTTGCGGAGGCTGCGGAGAATGAGACAGGAGGAGGAGAGAAGCAGCAGACGTCAATTTTGGGTGCATCCAATGGTATCCAATTGGTTTTCTACGGGGTACTTTGGCAATATTTATTCCCAACTGCGCTCATATCCGACAAAATTCTTTAACTTTACAAGGATGTCAGTGCCGCTCTTTGATGACCTGTTGGAGAGGCTCAGGCCAAGGCTCACAAGGATGGACACTGTGATGCGTAGCTCTGTGTCACCGGAGGAACGGATGCTAGTGACACTTAGGTAAGTGAATACACATATGGGAATAGGGTCAGGGTTAGGAGATAGGGATAGGGTTAGGGTTAGGGGTTAGGGTTAGGAGATAGGGTTAGGGTTAGGAGATAGGGTTAGGGTTAGGAGATAGGGTTAGGAGATAGGGTTAGGGGTTAGGGTTAGGAGATAGGGTAAGGGTTAGGAGATAGGGTTAGGGTTTAGGGTTAGGAGATAGGGTTAGGAGATAGGGTTAGGGTTAGGAGATAGGGTTAGGAGATAGGGTTAGGGGTTAGGATTAGGAGATAGGGTTAGGGTTAGGAGATAGGGTTAGGGGTTAGGGTTAGGAGATAGGGTTAGGAGATAGGGTTAGGAGATAGGGTTAGGGTTAGGAGATAGGGTTAGGGTTAGGAGACAGGGTTAGGGTTAGGGTTAGGAGATAGGGATAGGGTTAGGAGATAGGGTTAGGGTTAGGAGATAGGGTTAGGGTTAGGAGATAGGGTTAGGGGTTAGGGTTAGGAGATAGGGTTAGGGTTAGGAGATAGGGTTAGGGGTTAGGGTTAGGGTTAGGAGATAGGGTTAGGGTTAGGAGATAGGGTTAGGGGTTAGGGTTAGGAGACAGGGTTAGGGTTAGGGTTAGGGTTAGGGTTAGGAGATAGGGTTAGGGTTAGGGGTTAGGGTTAGGAGATAGGGTTAGGAGATAGGGTTAGGGTTAGGAGATAGGGTTAGGGTTAGGAGATAGGGTTAGGGGTTAGGGTTAGGAGATAGGGTTAGGGTTAGGAGATAGGGTTAGGGGTTAGGGTTAGGAGATAGGGTTAGGGTTAGGAGATAGGGTTAGGGGTTAGGGTTAGGAGATAGGGTTAGGGTTAGGAGATAGGGTTAGGGTTAGGAGATAGGGTTAGGGTTAGGGGTTAGGGTTAGGAGATAGGGTTAGGGGTTAGGGTTAGGGTTAGGAGATAGGGTTAGGGGTAGGAGATAGGGTTAGGGGTTAGGGTTAGGAGGTAGGGTTAGGGTTAGGAGATAGGGTTAGGGGTTAGGGTTAGGAGATAGGGTTAGGGTTAGGAGATAGGGTTAGGGGTTAGGGTTAGGGGTTAGGGTTAGGAGATAGGGTTAAGGTTAGGAGATAGGGTTAGGGTTAGGAGATAGGGTTAGGAGATAGGGTTAGGGGTTAGGGTTAGGAGTAGGGATGAGCTTCGTGTTCGAGTCGAACCCATGTTCGACTCGAACATCGGCTGTTCGGCCGTTCGTCGAATTGCGAACGATATGGGCCGTTCGCGCCAAGTTCGTGTGGCGCGTCACGGCCCATAATTCACTGCGGCATCGCAGTGCATTGCTGGCTGATGATTGGCCAAGCATGCACTATGACCCGCATGCTTGGCCAATCACAGCGCCGCCTGAACAGAGAGCCGTAATTGGCCAAAGCCAAGGAGGCTTTGGCCAATTATGGCTCAGGGGATTTAGTACACGCCCCACACTATATAAGGCCGCCTGCACGGCGGCCCTGTGTAGTGTGTGTTCCGGTGTGCTGAGAGATAGAGAGAGAGAGAGACAGTGTCATTTGATTTGAGTTAGATAGATTAGGCAGAACAGTCAGTCAGTTAGCTGCACTTACAGTGTATTGTGTATATATATGCATCCCAGGTGTTGCATATATATATATACACTGTATTCAGTTTAGCTAGATCCGTTCCTGTTATCTTCTAGACTATTTACATTTAGTGCAGTGCGTCCTGCTCACAGTGTTCAGCTAGATCCGTTCCTGTTATTTTCTAGACTATTTACATTTAGTGCAGTGCGTCCTGCTCGCAGTGTTCAGCTAGATCCGTTCCTGTTATCTTCTAGACTATTTACATTTAGTGCAGTGCGTCCTGCTCACAGTGTTCAGCTAGATCCGTTCCTGTTATCTTCTAGACTATTTACATTTAGTGCAGTGCGTCCTGCTCACAGTGTTCAGCTAGATCCGTTCCTGTTATCTTCTAGACTATTTACATTTAGTGCAGTGCGTCCTGCTCACAGTGTTCAGTTAGATCCGTTCCTGTTATCTTCCTACTGACAGGCAGGCTTGTCTGGTTACAGTATATAAAGCTACCTGAAGAAAATTACTGGTGTTCTATTTGATCCTATTAGTACCACGGTCAGGCAGCTAGACTATTTACATTTAGTACAGTGCGTCCTGCTCACAGTGTTCAGCTAGATCCGTTCCTGTTATCTTCCTACTGACAGGCAGACTTGTCTGGTTACAGTATATAAAGCTACCTGAAGAAAATTACTGGTGTTCTATCCCAGCTTAGTGCAGCTACAGGCCATTAGTATGTCTGGAAGGCCAAGAAGGAGAGGCAGACAGTCACAAGCCAATAAGAGAGGGCAAGCAGGCTCTGTGTCTAGTGCTGGTCGTGGAGACGGTGCATCCTCATTAGCACGTGGCCATGGGACACGCTTGGCCTTTTTTTCGGCAGCTGGCCGTGTTGAGCCGCAACATGCGGAAGACTTGGTCGAGTGGATGACCAAGCCGTCCTCATCCTCCTCATCCTCTCTCACCCATGCCCAGGGTGCTTTGTCTGGCAAAGCAGCGGCCTCTTCCCTCAGCTCAATGTCATCAGTGACTCCTTCCCTAGCTCCACCATGTCCTCCTGAGGAGTCCCTCGAACTGTTTGACCACAGTGTTGGGTACATGCTCCAGGAGGATGCCCAGCGTTTGGAAGGCTCTGATGATGATACTGAGCTCGAAGAAGGCAGTAACATGAGCACGGACAGAGGGGGTGCCCAAGAAGGACAGCAATCTGGCAGTCATGCTCCCCCTGCTGCAGCATACTGCCAGGTTTGCTCCAGTGATGAGGAGGGAGGGGATGATGAGGTCACTGACTCAACGTGGGTGCCTGATAGGAGAGAGGAGGAGGAGGAGGAGGCGGCACATCACCAACGAGGCAGTATGCCCTCCAGGGGCCAGCCTAAGGGCAGCACATTGACTGCATCACACCCCAAAGCTCCACATGTGCAGGGCGCTGCAGTCTCTGCGCGTTATTCAAAAAGTTCTTTGGTGTGGGCCTTTTTTGAGACGAGTGCATCAGATCGCACCGCTGCTATTTGCAACATATGTCTCAAGCGTATCTCACGTGGCCAAAACATCTCCCGCTTGGGTACCACATGCTTGACCAGACATATGTTGACCTGCCATGCAGTTCGTTGGCAAGGGTATCTAAAAGACCCACACCAAAGAACAAAGAGGATCTCTCCTTGCTCCTCATCAGCTGAGATTTCCAACCCCACTAGACCTCCAGTCCTCTCTGAGACCTGCAGTGAGAGGAATGAAGGTGTAGAATTAGGTGTGTCACAGCCAAGTACTTGTGGGCAATCTGCTTTTGGTACACCGACGTCAGATTGTACCAGGCAAATTTCCCTGCCCCAGCTGCTGCACCGCCGAAAGAAGTTTGCTCCCAGCCATCCACATGCTCAGCGGTTGAATGCTAGCTTGGCAAAATTGCTAGCACTTCAACTGCTGCCTTTTCAGTTGGTAGACTCTGCCCCCTTCCGTGAGTTTGTGGAATGTGCGGTTCCTCAGTGGCAGGTACCCAAACGCCACTTTTTCTCACGGAAGGCGATTCCGGCTCTCTACCGGCATGTGGAAGGCAATGTCCATGCCTCGCTGGACAGGGCGGTCAGCGGTAAGGTGCATATTACCGCTGACTCATGGTCCAGCAGGCATGGACAGGGATGTTACTTAAGTTTCATGGCGCATTGGGTGACTCTGCTGGCAGCTGGGAAGGATGCAGGACAAGGTGCAGTAGTGTTGGAGGTTGTTCCGCCACCACGCCTCCAAAATGCTGATTGTGACACACCTCTCTCCTCCACCCCCTCCTCTTCTTCTTCCTCCATGGCCTCTTCCTCGGAACCAGCGGTGCTCCGTAGTCGTTCAAGGGGCTACGCAAGTACGCAGGCCAAAAGATGCCATGCGGTGCTTGAGCTGGTGTGCTTGGGGGACAGGAGCCACACTGGGGCAGAGGTTCTGTCAGCTCTGCAGGGGCAGGTTCAGAGGTGGTTGACGCCACGCCAACTTAAGGCAGGAATGGTGGTTTGCGACAATGGCACCAACCTCCTCTCTGCCCTCCGACAGG
Organism: Lithobates septentrionalis; assembly: GCA_037952835.1. Lineage (NCBI taxonomy): Eukaryota > Metazoa > Chordata > Amphibia > Anura > Ranidae > Lithobates > Lithobates septentrionalis. The sequence goes on along the minus strand of JBBDGP010004810.1, from coordinate 203,904 downwards.
GACAAATGACCCATGTGCCCTGTTTGGCTCACGTCCTTAACTTGGTGGTGCAGCGGTTCTTGGGCAGGTACCCGGGCTTACAGGATGTCCTGAGGCAGGCCAGGAAAGTCTGTGTGCATTTCCGCCGGTCATATAATGCCAGTGCTCGGCTGACGGACCTCCAAAAGGAGTTTAACCTGCCCAAGAACCGCCTAATCTGTGACATGCCCACCAGGTGGAACTCAACGTTGGCCATGCTGCAGCGGCTGCACACGCAGCAGAGGGCCATCAATGAGTACCTGTGCGACTATGGCACCAGGACAGGGTCAGGGGAGCTTGTTTTTTTTTCCCCACGCCAGTGGGCCATGATCAGGGATGCATGCACTGTCCTGTCACCATTCGAGGAGGCCACGAGGATGGTGAGCAGTGACAGTGCATGCATCAGTGACACTGTCCCCCTTGTCCACCTGTTGGAGCACACGCTGCGTGGAATAATGGACAGGGCACTTGAGGCAGAACAGAGGCAGGAAGAGGAGGACTTCCTTAGCTCTCAAGGCCCCCTTTATCCAGACAGTGTTCCTGCGTGCCCGCCGATCACACAGGAAGAGGACGAGGAGGAGGAGGAGGAGGAGGAGGAGGAAGATTGTGTCAGTATGGAGGTGGAGCCTGGCACTCAGCATCAGCAGCAGTCTTTAAGGGATCAGTCCCAAGAAACACATGGACTTGTACGTGGCTGGGAGGAGGTGGCTGCGGACGTTGTCGTCCTTAGTGACCCAGAGGACTCCGGACCGAATGCCTCAGCAAACCTACGCTGCATGGCCTCCCTGATCCTGCAAAGCCTGCGTAAGGATCCTCGTATTCGTGGTATCAAGGAGAAGGACCAATACTGGCTGGCAACCCTTCTTGATCCACGTTACAAGGGTAAGGTTGCGGACCTTATCTTGCCATCGCAGAGGGAGCAGAGGATGAAACATCTTCGGGAGGCCTTGCAGAAAGGTCTGTGCAAAGACTGTGCAAAGACTGGGAGGTTACAAACTCCTGTTTCTGGACAACGTGTTGCTGAGGCTTCGGTCAGTCAAAGAAGGAGCGGTGGAGAAGGTGGCCGTCTGACCGATGCGTTCAGACAATTTTTTGGTCCGCAGCCCCAAGGTATGATCGGTTCCAGCAACCATCGCCAGCGTCTGTTTTACATGGTGCAGGAATACCTAGGGGCAAGATCAGACTTGGACACCTTTCCCACCGAAAATCCTCTGGGTTACTGGGTCTTGAGGATGGATCACTGGCCAGAGCTTGCACAGTATGCAATTGAGCTACTGGCCTGTCCTGCATCCAGCGTTCTTTCGGAACGCACATTCAGTGCTGCTGGAGGCGTGGTAACCGATCACAGGGTGCGTCTGTCCACCGACTCGGTCGATCGGCTGACCTTCATAAAAATGAATCAGTCTTGGATCACCACCAGCTACCAAGCACCTGATGCTGATGTAACCGAATAATTTTTTTTGAAATCTCAGATCCCTTCAAAGACTGCCTATGCTGATGCTGAGTGACTATCCCTGAGTAATTATCCTCTTCCTCCTCAATCATCACGCTGATAGCTTGTAAGAACATTTTTGGTTCTGGGCGCCACCACCAGTGCCTAAGGCACAATTTTTCAGCCCCTGTTTAACAGGGGCGTGTAATTACAATTTTTGATGTAATACTTTGCAGCAGGGCTCGTTCCTGCATCCCAACTAGAGTGTCTGTGAGGGGTTGCAGTGTTGTGGCACCACCACCAGTGCCTAAGGCCAAATTTTTCTGCCCCTGTCTAACAGGGGCGTGTAATTACAATTTTTGATGCAATACTTTGCAGCAGGGCTCGTTCCTGCATTCCAACTAGAGTGTCTGTGAGGGGTTGCAGTGTTGTGGCACCAGCACCAGTGCCTAAGGCCCAATTTTTCTGCCCCTGTCTAACAGGGGCGTGTAATTACAATTATTGATGCAATACTTTGCAGCAGGGCTCGTTCCTGCGTTCCAACTAGAGTGTCTGTGAGGGGTTGCAGTGTTGTGGCACCAGCACCAGTGCCTAAGGCCCAATTTTTCTGCCCCTGTCTAACAGGGGCGTGTAATTACAATTATTGATGCAATACTTTGCAGCAGGGCTCGTTCCTGCATTCCAACTAGAGTGTCTGTGAGGGGTTGCAGTGTTGTGGCACCAGCACCAGTGCCTAAGGCCCAATTTTTCTGCCCCTGTCTAACAGGGGCGTGTAATTACAATTTTTGATGCAATACTTTGCAGCAGGGCTCGTTCCTGCATTCCAACTAGAGTGTCTGTGAGGGGTTGCAGTGTTGTGGCACCAGCACCAGTGCCTAAGGCCTAATTTTTCAGCTCCTGTTCAACAGGGGCATGTAATTACAATTCTTGATCTAATATTTCACAGCAGGGCCCTGTGAGGGCTTACAGTGTTGTGGCCACAGCAACACCTAAGGCCCAAATTTCTGCTGAGTATATAGGGCAGGACCCTACTTTCAAACATCTAACTTACAAACGACTCCTACTTGCAAACGGAAGGAGACAACAGGAAGTGAGATGAAATCTACCCCTAGGAAGGGAAATTCTCTCCTGTAAGAGTTAATATGGGAAAAAGAATTCTCCTTTCCACTGATGCTTTCCAATCCTTGTTCCACAAAAAAACCCAAATTTTCAAAAAACATTTTTCATTGGGACAAAAAGTGAGGTGAAATCTTCTGAAGAGGAGGAAAGACAGCAAAACAAATGTCACAGGGGTGATAACCCTTCCCTATGTTTTCCAAAAAGCTTAAAAAAGATTTTTTGGCTGGAGCTAAACACGTTAAAAATGTACCCGTTCAAAATTACAAAGAGATTCTACTTAACAACAAACCTACAGTCCCTGTCTTGTTTGCACCGCCTGTATACTGCTGTTCAGAGTATATAGGGCCTTTCCTTATTTTAATTTGGGTGCGGGGTTCCCCTTAATATCCATACAAGACCCAAAGGGCCTGGTAATGGACTGGGGGGTACCCATGCCGTTTGTCTCACTGATTTTCATCCATATTGCCATGACCCGACATGACATTAAACCCGCAAGCAGTTTTAAATGAGATTTTTTCCTTTAAAAATGACATTTGGTGCAGGGACTGTTCTAAACACGGGAAACATGCGTCACTTTACAGGCATACTATAGACACCCCCCAGGTACGATATTTAAAGGAATATTTCACTTTTTTTTTATTACTTTAAGCATCATTAAAATCACTGCTCCCGAAAAAACGGCCGTTTTTAAAAGTTTTTTTTGCATTGATACATGTCCCCTGGGGTAGGACCCGGGTCCCCAGACCCCTTTTAGGACAATACCATGCAAATTAGCCTTTAAAATGAGCACTTTTGATTTCGAACGTTCGAGTCCCATAGACGTCAATGGGGTTCTAACGTTCGTGCGAACTTTCGGTCCGTTCGCAGGTTCTGGTGCGAACCGAACCGGGGGGTGTTCGGCTCATCCCTAGTTAGGAGATAGGGTTAGGGTTAGGAGATAGGGTTAGGGGTTAGGGTTAGGAGATAGAGTTAGGGTTAGGAGATAGGGTTAGGAGATAGGGTTAGGGTTAGGAGATAGGGTTAGGAGACAGGGTTAGGGTTAGGGTTAGGAGATAGGGATAGGGTTAGGAGATAGGGTTAGGGTTAGGAGATAGGGTTAGGGTTAGGAGATAGGGTTAGGGGTTAGGGTTAGGAGATAGGGTTAGGAGATAGGGTTAGGGGTTAGGGGATAGGGTTAGGAGATAGGGTTAGGGTTAGGAGATAGGGTTAGGGGTTAGGGTTAGGAGATAGGGTTAGGGTTAGGAGATAGGGTTAGGGGTTAGGGTTAGGAGATAGGGTTAGGGTTAGGGGTTAGGGTTAGGAGATAGGGTTAGGGTTAGGAGATAGGGTTAGGGGTTAGGGTTAGGAGATAGGGTTAGGATTAGGAGATAGGGTTAGGGTTAGGAGACAGGGTTAGGTTTAGGGTTAGGGTTAGGAGATAGGGTTAGGGTTAGGAGATAGGGTTAGGGTTAGGAGATAGGGTTAGGAGATAGGGTTAGGGTTAGGAGATAGGGTTAGGGTTAGGAGACAGGGTTAGGGTTAGGGTTAGGGTTAGGAGATAGGGATAGGGTTAGGAGATAGGGTTATTGTTAGGAGATAGGGTTAGGGGTTAGGGTTAGGAGATAGGGTTAGGGTTAGGAGATAGGGTTAGGGGTTAGGAGATAGGGTTAGGGGTTAGGAGATAGGGTTAGGAGATAGGGTTAGGGGTTAGGGTTAGGAGATAGAGTTAGGGTTAGGAGATAGGGTTAGGAGATAGGGTTAGGGTTAGGAGATAGGGTTAGGAGACAGGGTTAGGGTTAGGAGATAGGGATAGGGTTAGGAGATAGGGTTAGGGTTAGGAGATAGGGTTAGGGTTAGGAGATAGGGTTAGGGGTTAGGGTTAGGAGATAGGGTTAGGGTTAGGAGATAGGGTTAGGGTTAGGGTTAGGAGATAGGGTTAGGGGTTAGGAGATAGGGTTAGGAGATAGGGTTAGGGGTTAGGGTTAGGAGATAGGGTTAGGGTTAGGAGATAGGGTTAGGGGTTAGGGTTAGGAGATAGGGTTAGGGTTAGGAGATAGGGTTAGGGTTAGGGGTTAGGAGATAGGGTTAGGGGTTAGGGTTAGGAGATAGGGTTAGGATTAGGAGATAGGGTTAGGGTTAGGAGACAGGGTTAGGTTTAGGGTTAGGGTTAGGAGATAGGGTTAGGGTTAGGAGATAGGGTTAGGAGATAGGGTTAGGGTTAGGAGATAGGGTTAGGGTTAGGAGACAGGGTTAGGGTTAGGGTTAGGAGATAGGGATAGGGTTAGGAGATAGGGTTATTGTTAGGAGATAGGGTTAGGGGTTAGGGTTAGGAGATAGGGTTAGGGTTAGGAGATAGGGTTAGGGGTTAGGAGATAGGGTTAGGAGATAGGGTTAGGGTTAGGAGATAGGGTTAGGGGTTAGGGTTAGGAGATAGGGTTAGGGTTAGGAGATAGGGTTAGGGTTAGGAGACAGGGTTAGGTTTAGGGTTAGGGTTAGGAGATAGGGTTAGGGTTAGGGTTAGGGTTAGGAGATAGGGTTAGGGTTAGGGTTAAGGGTTAGGAGATAGGGTTAGGGGTTAGGGTTAGGAGATAGGGTTAGGGTTAGGGGTTAGGGTTAGGAGATAGGGTTAGGTTTAAGGGTAGGGTTAGGACTTATGTTTATGCTTTTCTCTTTCAATAACTAAATTTATTATGTTATCTTAGGTTCCTTGCCACGGGACAAAGTTATGCCTCCTTGCATCACTACTTCCTCCTTGGCCCCTCAACGGTCTCAAAAATAATAAAGAAAACATGTGTGGCAATATGGGAGGAATTGCATAACATTGTAATGCCAGAGCCAACAGAAGACATCTGGGAATCAGTTGTGGACACTTTTTGGGAAAAAACTCAGTTCCCAAATTGTATAGGAGCCCTTGATGGGAAACACATCAGGGTGAAGAAGCCTCCCCACTCTGGATCGTCATATTTTAATTATAAAAAATATTTTTCGGTGGTCCTCCTGGCATTGTCCGATGCACACCTTAAATTTCTTTTTGTTGATGTGGGAGCATATGGAAGCCAAGGTGATGCCCGCATATTCCGCGAGACGGCCTTCGGACGTCGTCTACATGAGGGACGACTCAATATTCCTGAAAGCAGGCCTCTACCCTGCACTGAAGAACCCAGCTTGCCATTAGTCATGGTGGCAGATGAGGCCTTTGGACTGGCTGAAAATCTAATGAGGCCATACAGTGGCACTGGTCTCAGCCGACGACAAAAAATCTACAATTATCAGCTCAGCCGTGCACGCCGTGTTGTTGAATGTGCATTCGGGGTGTGCACGGCCAAATGGCGAGTTTTGCTGACAAGTATGCAATTGGATGTTGACAACGCCATTAAAGTCGTCCTGGCATGCTGCGTTCTGCACAATTTTCTGCGGGACAGTGACAGAAATAATGTTGAACAGGAGCCCATTAACCAACTTCAGAGGGTTCAATTTATGGACTTGCGTTCAACTGCACGTGTCATGAGCATTCAAAACCAATTTGCAGAATTTTTTGAATCCCCTGATGGAGAGGTATCATGGCAGAATGATTATATCTAAAAAATATTTGCAATACATCTACCTTTGCTTTCTTGTGTTTTTTGAAATAAAGCATTTCAAAATTGAAGTTTGTTATTTTTATGTCCATTTATCAACGATTGTTCTACAAGTCAATTTGACTCTGCCTTCGGGGTAAGCCTAGGCTAAGCCCAAAAAAGAGCAAGCTTACGCTTGTCCGAAGGCAGAGTACGATAGAGTCCTTTGCACTCTGCCTTCAGGGCAAGCAGAGTGCAAAGGAGTGCTGTTGTGCATCATATAAAAGACAAATTGAACACATTTTATTTTCAATCAAAAAACATATTTAATAAAGGATTGGGATCACAACTGGTATTTCAAGAAAAAAAAGAATTTATTTTGGGATCACAACTGGTGATTGGTGGTGGTGGATGCTTGATTGCTTTAGGGATGTGGGGATTGGGGACGGGGTAATGGTTGGGCCTGGCGATCACTCCCAAAATCCTGCTGGTAGCGGGGTAGAGGGTATGAGGGCTGAAAATGGGAGGTGGAAGGTGGAAATTCACCATAGGAGTGCGGGGTATAGAATGAGGTCTGGGACGGCATAGGTGGTGGTTGGCGTTGAGGAGGGGGCTGATAGTGAGAGGGGGGTGCTAGCACTGCTGAGGGGATCATGAGAAACATTATATGGATCGCATGGAGGTGGCCCGCCACTTAATTTTGCATGACGGTATTGCATTGCAATAGCGTACATGCGATCCATACAAAGCTTCTCTTGGTCTCCCCCAATGTCCTCCAGGATGTGGTAAAGGCTGCGGCAGAAGCAGGCGCGTGGGTTGTTGGTGTCTAAAAAGGCATCCATACTGCGCCTCTCCTGCCGCACTTCCTGCAGCAGTGCTAGCACTCTGTCATCAGCCTCCAGATTGAAGCCGCCCCTCGTCTGACGTCCACGCCCACGAACACCGCCACGACCGCGCTGCTCTCCACCTTGCTGACTGGCAGGAGAAGCTGATTCTAAAGCCCTCGATTCCTGCAAAAGAACAAAAATGTTTACATTGACATGTACATGGACAGACAGACAATGAGATAGACAGGCAGACCGAAGCAGTTACCTCATCTGTGCACTCAACACCTCCCTCACTGATTGGACGTGGAGATCCAGTGCTGGTCATAGGACTGCTTGGTCTCTGAACCTCTGCCTCTTCTGCATCCACCTCTTTCTGTCTAATGTTAGAAGTTGTCCTGCAGACAATACAAAATGTATAAACGTAACTACTTCAGCCCGGACCATTCAGCTGGCCAAAGACCCGAGCACTTTTTGCGATTTGTCACAGCGCCGCTTTAACAATGGTGGTCGTGCAACATGGCTCCCCAAAAAATTTACGTCCTTTTTTTCCACTCAAACAGACCTTTTTTTAGGTGGTATTTGATCAACTCTGGGGTTTTTTGGGGGTTTTTTTCAGAGCTATAAAAAAAGAGTGTAAATTTCTGTTTTAAATTTTGAATTTAAATTTTTTTAAGTAATAAATATCCCACAAAAAATAAATAAATCTAAAATTTTCTTTTTGGTTTAGGCCAATATGTATTCTTCTACAGATTTCAGTTAATAACGTTTTTTTTGGCAAAAGTTATAGCGTCTATGAAACAGGGGAGAGTTTTATGGCATTTTTCTCACAAATTTTTATTTTATTAGTAATGGGGGAGATCAGCGATTTTTAGCATGACTGCGACAATACGGCGGACACATTGGACAATTTGGACACATTTTTGGAAAAATTTTCATTTTTACAGCGATCAGTGCGATTAAAATTGCAATGATTACTGTAAAAATTACACTGGCATTGACCTCTTCCTCTCCCTGAGACGATCGCCGGTGTGCCCGCGGACAATGAGTCCGCAGGACCCGCGGTCGGACTCATGGACCTCCCAATGGGAAAGCGTGCCACCAAGGCGGCAACTTAAAAGGGACGTACAGGTACGCCCATTTGTGCAGCCGTGCCATTCTGCCGACGTATATGTACATGTGGCGTTCGGAAAGTGGTTTCAATAGCCATGGAACATACTGCCTGAAAAGCAATGTACATAGGCAAATATATGAAAAAAACTAAAAACTTACGGTCTGGTATGGCTCAGCATATTTTGCCGTAAGAATAGCAGATTGGTGTGGTAGACGTGTGGTCTCTTAGTTGGCGCTGGTGCTCCACTACGTGCCGCCTTGTCCTCGTCCGTGAGGTCCCTCCTGACACGGTCACGTAGGGACTTCCAGCGGCGCTGTATAATTTTGCCTAAAATAACATTGAAAACAAAGGGTTAAATATGCAATCTTCGTTTACATTACACACAAACAGATCATGCATTCAAGGAAAATAGACTTACTTATTTCCTTTCTTTCAGCATTTCGCCCTTGTTCCCAGCCAGGGGTAATGGCAGCACTGATGTCCTCCCAGGCTTTCACTTTCCGTATGTGGTCTCCATGAAGTGGATGTGCCACATCCCACAGTTCAGGATGGGCCTGTACAGCGCTAATGAGCTCCACTTGCGAAACAGCACTTGCCATCTTGTGGTTAGTGCCATCTTCAAGTCACTAACCACAGTCACACGGCTGTGCAAAGGACTCTTGGGTAATCTAATGTCCAGACAGGAATTTCCTGTTTTTACAGAGATTACAGTGTCCAATCATCTTTTTTGAGCAAAAAAACGCCGGAGCCACGGTCGCGTTTTTCCGCGTTTCGCGTTTTTACAGCGATAGGGCAGCGCCTCGGAACGCACTGGTCCTGGGGTTTTTTTACAGCTTAAAAACGCCTAGGCCATTTGCAGCTCAAAAACGTCTAGGTGGGCATGAATCCATAGACTAACATAGACAGGCGTTTTTAAGCTGTAAAAAACTCTCAAAAACGCGGCTGTAAAAACGTCCATGTGCATGAGGACTTAGGGTTACCTTTTGGGACAGATTGAGGCTAATGCCCTGTACACACGGTCGGACATTGATCGGACATTCCGACAACAAAGTCCATGGATTTTTTCCGATGGATGTTGGCTCAAACTTGTCTTGCATACACACGGTCACACAAAGTTGTCGGAAAATCCGATCGTTCTGAACGCGGTGACATTAAACATGTACGTCGGGACTATAAACGGGGCAGTAGCCGAAAGCTTTCATCTCTTTATTTATTCTGAGCATGCGTGGCACTTTGTCCGTCGGATTTGTGTACACGCGATCGGAATTTCCGACAACGGATTTTGTTGTCCGAAAATTTTATAGAAAGCTCTCAAACTTTGTGTGTCGGAAATTCCAATGGAAAATGTGTGATGGAGCCCACACACGGTTGGAATTTCCGACAACAAGGTCCTATCACACATTTTCCGTCAGAAAATCCGACCGTGTGTATGGAGCATAAGACTTTTGGATGTAAGGTTGAGGTTTAAAGTAGGGTTTTTAGGTTGGTTTTGGGTTAAGAGCTAAGTTGAGAAGTTAGATTAGGTTTAGGGGTTTGAGTTAGGTTTATGGTTAGGATTTTAGTGGCTGGGTAAAGGTTAAGGGTTAGGTTTAGGGGCTGTGCTGAGGATAAGGAATAGAGTGAGGCTAATGCCGCGTACACACGAGCGGACATTACGGCGGACTTTGCCCGGCGGACTGGATTTCGTCGGACAATTCGATGTGTGTGGGCTCCAGCGGACTTTGTTTTCTCAAAAGTTCGACGGAATTAGATTTGAAACTTGTTTTAAATTTATCCGTTGAAATCGAGTCCGGTCGAAAAGTCCGCCGTCTGTATGCTAGTTCGACGGACAAAAAGCCACGCTAGGGCAGCTATTGGCTACTGGCTATGAACTTCCTTGTTTTAGTCCGGTCGTACGTCATCACGTACGAATTCGACGGACTTTGGTGGATTGTGTGTAGGCAAGTCCGTTCATTCACAAAGTCCGTCGGAAAGTACGTCGAAAAGTCCGCCGGGCAAAGTCCGCCGTAATGTCCGCTCGTGTGTACGCGGCATTAGACTTTTGGATGTTAGGTTGAGGTTTAAAGTAGGGTTTTTAGGTTAGGTTTTGGTTAAAGACTAAGTTCAGAAGTTGGATTAGGTTTAGGGGTTTGATTAAGGTTGATGGTTAGGATTTAGTGGTTGGGTAAAGGTTAAGGGTTTAGGTGCTGTGCCGAGGATGAAGGTTACCTTTTGGGATAGATTGGGGTTTAAAGGTTTTTATAGGTTGGGTTTGGGCTAAGGGCTAAGTTTTGGAATTGGTTTAGGTTTAGGGGTTAGATTTTGGTTTATGGTCAGAGTTTGGTGGTTGGTTTTAGGTTAACTATTGCGTTTAAGGTGCTAAAGATGAGAGTTACATTTTGGGATAGAATAAGATTAACGGTTAGTTTAGGATGTTAGGTTGAAGTTTAAATTAGGGTTTTTAGTTTGGGTTTGGGTTAAGGGATACGTTTAGGGGTTAGGGTTATGTTTTGATGATGGTCAAGGTTAAGATTTAAGTTAAATATATGTAGCACTAATTCACGGTGGAGCTGCTGATTTAAAACGGGCTGTTACCGTCACCTTGTTACCTGTAATTTCACCAACACTGGGTCTAGGGGTCCCTGTTGAGCTTACTGCAAGGCAATGTAGGCACCAGTCACTTAAGTACTTTTTCAATGCTTTAATGGGGGTGGAAGAATCGAAGAAGTAGCAGGAAAGAGGTAGAAGGAGAGTTGCAGGGGTGTTCAAATACCTTTTCTTGGTGTAGCGTCAAGGAATTTAAATCATTAGGATGAATGTATCTTCAGCCTAGGATTCTAAATCTTTGCCCGCCAGGATAGGTTTCTCTCACTGACCTAGCAGCCGGAACGCAACACGAACAAAAAGTCTCTGCCACAGACTTTGGTGGGACAAACTCATACGATCCTCTGCCACAGGATGTAGTAGTTTTCGATGAACAGCAAACACAGTACCAGAACCTTTAAGCCGACCCGGCAGTACTTGTGCGGTAGGCGAATTTAGGTTGCGTCCTCCAATTGAGTCACCAGGCCCTTCTTAAGACCAGTCTTCTGCATGGTCCCTTCCAAGACAGGTCCTCCCCTGGATTCTTCTCAATTGTCCGGCTTCTTCCCGCAGGACAGACCGCCCAGGATCATCCCAGCAGTAGCAGGCCCCAGACAGACTTATGGGCCTACCTGCACGGCTGCAGCGGCGTAACCCTCCAAGCCGGAGGGCTACGAGATAGCACTCACTGACACATACCTCTAGGCCAAGAGGGCCATGAGGCAAAAAGCTCCCCGAAACATGGCGTCTGCCCCATAAATACCCTCTCCCAGAATGCAACTCGGAGGACCACCTCCGCCGAGTTATCTCCGGGACAGAAGAGCACTCATACACTTCAGCTTGTTGCCTTCCAACACTGACCCACAATGACAACGACACCCACAGGAGCAATGAGGAACTGCACGCAACACAGCCGAGCTGGAACAGAGGCTAAACTAACATTAGATTAAACCTGAACAATGTATAGAACAGATGATCCATTAAATTTACCTATAAGCGGTAGATTAGAAATCTACCAGCGCTACATATATGTTTAAGCAATACATTGTTTTTATTAGTTTTGAATTAAGATTAGAACCCCTTGTAAAATGTTTATCGCTGTGTTCCCGCTAATGGTATTCACTCTTCCTATTTACCCTGGTGATCAATATCACTCAGACAGAAAGTGATAAGTAATCCAAATTTGTACAGTTACCACCAGAAACAAAAGCGGGGGGAAAATTTGCCAATAGGGGTATGTTTCGAAGACAACTATCTAAAAGAGTTATTAGACTCACTTTGTCGGGATTATCTCTTACTTCCTGTTGCAACCTTGGGAGAAGATGTGAAGGAAAATTTCCCTCAGTGGGACACAGCAAAAACAGTAAACCAATAGGGATTATTATTTCCTTCTCTATCTAAAAACCTATATAAAAGAAGTTTGCAAAGATATCAAACAAACTTCTTTCACGTTGTCATTATGGGGGATTGTTTGTAGAGTTTTGAGGAAAAGAAAGAATTTAACCCATTTTGGAATAAGGCTGTAACAGTTGATCACATGATGTCAACAAAAGCTCGGTAATCGTTTTTTTTTTTTTCTCCTCACGCTGACAGCGAGGAGAAAAAAAACGGCTTATCTGCAAGGGACATCGGTCCTGAAGAGGAAGAGGCAATTATGCCTCATCTGTGCCCACCAGTACCCTCTGCCAGTGCCAGCTGCCAATGCCACCTGCCAGTGCCCAAGTGCCACCTATCAATGCCCACAAGTGCCACCTATCAATGCCCACAAGTGCCACCTATCAATGCCCACAAGTGCCACCTATCAATGCCCACCAGTGGTGCCAATCAGTGCCACCTAGCAGTGCTGCCTATCAGTGTAACCGTTCAGTGCCCATTATTGCCACCCATTAGTGCCCATCACTGCCACCTATCGGTGTCCATCAGTGCCGCCTCATCAGCGTACATCAATGAAGGAGAAAAATTACCTGTTTGCGAAATTTTATAACAAAATATAAAAAAAAATGTTTTTAAAAAATTCGTTCTTTTTTTTAATTTTTTTAACAAAAAAAAAAAAAACGCAGAGGTGATCAAATACCACCAAAAGAAAGCTCTATTTGTGGGGAAAAAATGATAAAAATTTAATTTGGGTACAGCGTTGTATGACCGCGCAATTGTCATTCAAAGTGCATCAGCGCTGAAAGCGGGGGGGGTTTAAGTGCCCAGTAAGCAAGTGGTTAAAAAGTGTCAATCTAAAAAAAAAAAAAAAAAAAAGTAAAATTAACTATAATATATATATATATATATATATATATATATATATATATATATATATATTATTTATTTATTTATTTATTTTTTTAAAGCAACCCTGTCCCCGCTTGCGACCGCATACGAAAGTCCCGCCCACATATGAAAACGGTGTTCAAACCACACATGTGAGGTATCGCCGCGAGCGTTAGAGCGAGAGCAATAATTCTAGCCCTAGACCTCCTCTGTAAAAAAAAAAAAATTTTAAAATTAACTATAAAATATATATATATATATATATATATATATATATATATATATATATATATATATATATATATATATATAATTTTTTTTTTTAAAGCAACCCTGTCCCCGCGTGCGACCGCATACGAAAGTCCCGCCCACATATGAAAACGGTGTTCAAACCACACATGTGAGGTATCGCCGCGAGCGTTAGAGCGAGAGCAATAATTCTAGCCCTAGACCTCCTCTGTAAAAAAAAAAAAATTTTAAAATTAACTATAAAATATATATATATATATATATATATATATATATATATATATATATATATATATATATATATATATATATATATATATATATATATTTTTTTTTTTAAAGCAACCCTGTCCCCGCGTGCGACCGCATACGAAAGTCCCGCCCACATATGAAAACGGTGTTCAAACCACACATGTGAGGTATCGCCGCGAGCGTTAGAGCGAGAGCAATAATTCTAGCCCTAGACCTCCTCTGTAAAAAAAAAAAATTGTAAAATTAACTATAATATATATATATATAATTTTTTTTTTTAAAGCAACCCTGTCCCCGCGTGCGACCGCATACGAAAGTCCCGCCCATATGAAAACGGTGTTCAAACCACACATGTGAGGTATCGCCGCGAGTGTTAGAGCGAGAGCAATAATTCTAGCTCTGGACCTCCTCTGTAACTCAAAACATGCAACCAGTAATAAAAAATAATAATAATTTAAAGTGTCGCCTATGGGGATTTTTAAGTACCGAAGTTTGGCGCCATTTCACAAGCGTGTGCAATTTTGAAGTGTGACGTGTTAGGTCTCTATTTACTCGGCGCAACTTCATCTTTCACATTATGCAAAGAAAAAACTGGGCTAACTTTACTGTTTTTTTTTTTTTTTAAAGCACAAAACTCTTTTTTTTTCCCAAAAAAATGCGTTCGAAAAATTGCTGCGCAAATACCGTGCTGGATATAAAGTTTCAACGACCGCCATTGTATTCTCCAGGGTCTCTGCTAAAAAATATATCATTTTGGGGGTTCTATGTAATTTTCTAGCAAAAAAATGATGATTTTTACACGTAGGAGAGAAATGTCAGAATCGGCCTGGGGTGGGAAGGGGTTAAGGATTACCGGCAATTCTTTTCCTAGTCTGGAGCTCTCCTCTAAATTCACGTATAACAAGCGGACGAGATAACGTTCACCGAACAACAAATGGTTTCTAAAAATCAAATGCATCAAGTGGTGTCACAGCGTGGGGACTTTGTTTACAACGCGGGCGTCGCGTCGAAGGAAACAATTATTTCCGATGCTGTTTTTTTTTTTTTTTTTTGACACTTATTCAAATCACGCGTGGTACGCCGCTCAGGGTTATCCTAATTGATAGTTGCTTTGATGTCTCACGTCGGGTGAAGGACATTTGCTGGTGTCAGGCTGGTGACACGCTGGCATTGAGGATAATAAGGCGCGCGAGGAAGTCTTAATAATCCGAGGGGTCCCTGTTTAAAGGCAAGGGCACTTAAGTACAGCTTAGAATTCTATTCTGCTCCCTGTCGTGTTGGAATGGCGAATTCAGCGGTCTCGGCGAGGAGTGAATTTGTCTCCTCCGCGGTGCTGGCCAACTACCGTTCAGATGACACTCATCAAAACCTTCGTAGAATCCAAGGTGATAGGAATGTGATCATCATCATCTTCCCGTGCAGTGTTCTGATATTGCTTTCATTGGAAACACACTATATTACCAAAAGTATTGGGACACCGGCCTTTACGCCCACATGAACTTTAATGGCATCCCAGTCTTAGTCCGTAGGGTTCAATATTGAGTTGGCCCCGCCCTTTGCAGCTATAACAGCTTCAACTCTTCTGGGAAGGCCGTCCACAAGGTTTAGGAGGGTGTCTATGGGAATGTCTGACCATTCTTCCAGAAGCGCATTCGTGAGGTCAGGCACTGATGTTGGACAAGAAGGCCTGCGCTCTAATTCATCCCAAAGGTGTTCTATCGGGTTGAGGTCAGGACAATCAAGGCCATCAGGCCAGTCAAGTTCCTCCACCCAAAACTCGCCCCAAAAGACTCATAGTCCATTTCTTTATGGACCTTGCTTTGTGCACTGGTCCAAATCATTTGGTAGAGGGGGGATCATGGTGTGGGGGTTGTTTTCCAGGGGTTGGGCTTGGCCCCTTAGTTCCAGTGAAGGGAAGGTGTTCTATCGGGTTGAGGTCAGGACTCCATGCAGGCAGGTCAAGTTCCTCCAACCCAAGACCTTGTTTTGTGTACTGGTCCAGGTCATTTGGTGGAGGGGGGATTATAGTGTGGGGGTTGTTCTTCAGGGGTTGGGCTTGGCCCCTTAGTTCCAGTGAAGGGTACTCTTAAGGCGTCAGCATACCAAGACATTTTGGACAATTTCATGCTCCCAACTTTGTGGGAACAGTTTGGGGACGGCCCCTTCCTGTTCCAACATGACTGACCACCAGTGCACAAAGCAAGGTCCATAAAGACATGGAGGAGCGAGTTTGGGGTGGAGGAACTTGACTGGCCTGCATTCTCAAGACCTTAACCCAACAGAACACCTTTGAGGTGAATTAGAGTGGACTGTGAGCCAGGCCTTCTCGTCCAAAATCAGTGCCTGACCTCACAAATATATTTCTGGAAGAATGGTCAAACATTCCCATAGACACCCTCCTAAACCTTGTGGACGGCCTTCCCAGAAGAGTTGAAGCTGTTATAGCTGCAAAGGGCGGAGCCAACTCAATATTGAACCCTACGGACTAAGACTGGGAGGCCGTTGAAAGTTCATGTGTGTGTAAAGGTGGGCGTTCCAATACTTTTGGCAATAATGGATATATATATATATATATATATATATATATATATATATATATATATAATGTTCAGGGGTTCCAAATATTTTTCTAGCGAAAAATTTAGCTTTTTACTTGCAAATAAGAGTCAAAATTGGCCCGGTGTTGAAGTGGTTTAAGAGGCTGCCAAGTGCCAGAATCTGTGGGCGTTCCCGTGCGTCCATTTGATGCGCCATGGCGTGTGGTGGAGCACGTACACACAAGTTCTCATCCTTCCGTGTCCTGGTAATCATCTCTGCTTGTGGCATGAAAAAACACGCATTCATGTGAAACTTCGCTGTGAATGGGGCCTTGGAGAGCACATTAGTGATATCCCTGTCTGGGGCCAATTTTTTTAAAGTGATTCAAAAAAGTAAATCGAAAAAAAAATAAAATAAATAACAACCATGTTATACTTACCTGCTCTGTGTAATGGTTTGCACAGAGCAGCTCTGATCCTCCTCTCTCCGAGTCCCCCGCCGGTGCTCATGGCTCCTACCCCCCCACCCCTGCCAAATCCACTAGTCCATGCTTGCCCTGCCCCCTCTGCTCACTGGCTGTGATTGACATCACCAGGAGCCAATGGCTCCCACTGCTGTCTCTCTGTCCAATAAGAAGAAAGAAAGCTGGGAGAGCCAGCGCTCTCAGGCACAGCACTGGATCAAGATCGGGCTCAGGTAAGTATAAGGGGGGCTCAGCTGCTTTTTTTACCTTAACGCATAGATCAGGGGTCTCCAAACTACGGCCCTTCATTTGTTCAGGAACTACAATTCCCATCATGCCTGGTCATGTCTGTGAATGTCAGAGTTTTACAACGCCTCATGGGACATGTAGTTCTGCAACAGCTGGAGGACCAAAGTTTGAAGACCCCTGGTTTAAAGCGAAGTTCCTCCCCACCCCCCCTCCGGTGTCACATTCAGCACCTTTCAAGGGGGGAGGGGGGAGCAGTCTAATTCAGCTACTTGCTCCCACTTCCGGCGAAAGATCGCCGCAATTTCCGCGGCGATCTACGCCATGTCTGGCCCTTCCTCCGTCCCCCCCCGCTGTCTTCTGGGAGACACACAGGTCCCAGAAGACAGCAGGGACCACTCCGAATGCGCAGCGCCACTTGCGCATGCGCAGTAGGGAATCAGGCTGTGAGGCCGCAAGGCTTCACTTCCTGATTCCCTTACTGAAGATGCCGGCGCCTCCACCCGGTAAGCCGAGGGTGACAAGTCGGAATTCGGGTGAGGACATCGCGGGCGCCCCCTGGGACAGGTAAGTGTCCTTATTTTAAGTCAGTAGCTGCAGTATTTGTAGCTGCTGACTTTTAATTTATTTTTATTTTTTTCTGGCGGAACTTCACTTTTAAGCTTTATGTGAGCGATGGACATGCAATAACAGATCTCTCCTGAAGATGGCGCTAGGAGTGACATTGTAGATCTTAGTCCTTTAATAGAAAAGGTCAGAGGGAAGTGGTCAATTCACTTCATTTTAACTGGAAATTAACTTTAACCACTTGCCGACCGCCGCACGCCGATATACGTCGGCACAATGGCAGCGGTGGGCAAATGGGCGTACCTGTACGTCCCCTTTAATTGGTGGGGCTAACGTACAGCGTGACCGTGTCGCGGGTCCCACCGGTGTCCCGTGATGGTGTGACGGAGCCGCAGAACAGGGAGATGCCTATGTAAACAAGGCATTTCCCCGTTCTGCCTAGTGACATGATAGAGATCACGCTCTCTGTCATCGGGAGCAGCGATCGCTGTCATGTCAGTGGTAGCCCCTCCCACCACAGTTAGAATCACTCCCTAGGACACACTTAACCCCTTCATCGCCCCCCTAGTGTTTAACCCCTGTGTTTTACACAGTAATCAGTGCATTTTTATAGCACTGATCGCTGTATAAATGTCACCGGTCCCAAAATATTGTCAAAAGTGTCCGATGTGTCCACCGCAATGTCGCAGTCACGATAAAAAGCGCCGACATTACTAATAAAAAATAATAATAATAATAAAAATGCCATAAAACGATCCTCTATTTTGTAGACGCTATAATTTTTGCGTAAACCAATCAATATACGCTTATTGTGATTTTTTTTTTTTTTTTTACCAAAAATATGTAGAAGAATACATATCGGCCTAAACTGAGGAAAAAATGTTTTTTTTTTAATATATTTTTGGTGGATATTTATTATAGCAAAAAAGTAAAAAATTTGCTTTTTTTTTTTCAAAATTGTCGCTCTTTTTTTTTTTTTAGCGCAAAAAATAAAAATGGCAGAGGTGATCAAATACCACCAAAAGAAAGCTCTATTTGAGGGGGGAAAAAAAGGACGTCAATTTTGTTTGGTTGCAACGTCGCAACGACCGCGCAATTGTCAGCTAAAGCGACGCAGTGCCGAATCGCAAAAAATGCTCTGGTCAGGAAGGGGGAGGGGGGTAAATCCTTCCGGCGCTGAAGTGGTTAAGCTTTATGTGAGTGATGGACATGCAAGACTGAATTTGAAAAAGAGAAGCACTAAATTGCCATGTCCGTAATTTAGGGAGAAAAAAGAGGGAGTGCTACTAAGAGTACTACCAAAAGGTCGGACTTTGTAGGCCAGGAAAGAATGGAGAGATGACAAGAAATATACTGACACACCAATAAGCAAAACAATTAAAAGCCCCTGTTGAAGTCCAATTGGACTGACGCAGAGAAGGCGTTTGATAGGGTCCACTGGAAATATATGTCGATGACTTTGTCAAAGTTTGGTTTTTGTGGTCATATACTAAACGCAGTGCTGGCCCTGTACTCTTGCCCTTCTGCGCAGGTGTACACATCCAGCATGCTTTCCATACCATTTCAAATATCTAATGGTACTCGCCAGGGCTGCCCTCTATCCCCAACGATCTTCAACCTCTTGATTGAACCCCTGGCCGAGACCATTAGAACTCACACTGATATACATGGATTCCATTTTAATACTTCCCACCATGTCATCAATTTATTCGCAGATGATGTGATCCTTATGCTATCAAACCCACTAAAATCTCTCCCAACAGCACACGAAATATTGAAATCTTTCGGAGAGGTCTCATATTACAAAGTAAACTTTTCAAAATCTCTCATACTTACCTTGGGTGTACCGAAAACAGATGGAGCACTAAAGGCATAAAATACCTGGGCATCACCCTAACCACTGACACTACTTCACTAATAAACATTAATATGAAAACACTCATCCACAACCTAGAAACTCAAACTTGCAATCTAGCGAAAAGAGAACTATCCTGGATCGGTAAGATAGCAGCATTTAAAATGACGATTCTCCCTCAAATTTTATACATGTTCCGAGTGCTTCCACTTGCTATTCCCGAACATTATCTTAAATCCCTCTCCAACCTTCAATGGAAACTCTTATGGGGATCCAAAAAAGCAAGATGCTCCCAATTTAACCTAACACCCCATAAATCTGCAGGGGGGGCGGGTCTGATAGACATGCATGATTACATGTGGGCAACCAGGCTTGACCAACTCAAACATTGGTTTTCGCCAAGGAGAATCCATTATGGGTTGAAATAGAAAGATATTTAGCTCCTTTACCTGATCTACAAACGGTCCTCTTGGGAGATACTTGGATACCTTGGAACCTCAAAAACCTACCCCCAACTATCGTCATATCATTACAAGCTTGGAGATTCCTCCTCACACGCACACTTTATAACAGCAAGTCAATAGATTTTACTCTACCTTTAAGCATGATTGAAGCTAATATTCCAATGATCTCCTTGAAAACGCTCCCCAACTATGGGATAACAAAAGTACAGGACCTCATCACGCATAACACCCCACACTCAGCAGAACAAATTATGAAAGCACATAATTTACCTCAACATATGCTCTTCACTTGTTTGCGAATATCTCACTTTATGCAAGAAAATCCAATAGGTACCTTCAAACTCCCGCTCTCCATTTGGAGACACCTCACTCAAGGGGCTAAAAACAATAAAGGTATATCACTTTATTACAACACACTACAAAACAAAAGAGTGTTAAAAAAAAAAGCAGTACATATGAAATGGGACATGGACATAGGCAAAACGCTTACTGAAGACCAATGGAAATTCATGTTTCAAACTATACACCGTGCCTCACACTGTATCAATCATTGGGAATCCTCAATAAAGGTGATGAACCGATGGCAATACATCCCGAGCAGAATTGCTCACATGTTCCCCAACTCGTCACCCCTATGCTGGAGGAACTGTGGACATAAAGGTCACCTTCTCCACATGTTCTGGGAGTGCCCCAATGTAATTAGCATCTGGAATCAAACTTTTAAACTCATATCGTCCATAACAGGTATAATCATGTCTCCAAGCCCCACATTGGCTATCCTACTAATAGGGCTAGAAAAATTTCCGCAAAACATGAGACACATAGTCACCCATATACTACTAGTAGCTAGGTCCCTGGTACTCCAAAACTGGAAAAACACCCTAACACTCAATATAAACGAGGTGATCAGAAAAGTACAACAAAATTATACATTTGAACGTCTCTTAGCAATTAATTCACTTTCTTGCGATAAATTCGACAAATGTTGGGTGTTATGGACTAGCAAATATCAGTATACATAAGTATCTGTAAATATATATTACTGTAAATCTACATACGATCACTCTGGATATGTGCTTCCTAACTAAACTTGTTACTTATATTAGTTTACATTTTTCTTTATGTATGTTAACCCTGTCTCTGTATCATATTGACAAACTCAATAAAAAACCTTTTAAAGATAAAAAAAAAAAAAAAAAGAAGTCCAATTGGACGAAACGCGTCGGACAAGGTACACTTTTCCCTACATTTTATTTTATCCTACGTGACCACGCTTTTAATTGTTTTGCTTATTGGTGTGACCCAATAAATTTATCTTTTGATCCGCACTATTGGCGCATTTTAATTTCCCCCCCGCTCCCCCATATCCCTGGGATTCCACACGAGATTCGGATACCTCCATCTTTCCCTCACGGTTCCTCTTGATCGATGGTCATCATCCTGACTGGTGGAGCGGAGAGGAGATGTCCCTTGAGATCCGGGGCAACCTTCATTACAACTTCCCCTTTGGATCTCTAAGCCTGTTTGATTCGGTGTCGCCGACATTCGAATCCACCCGTTCTGGTAAGAGTATTCCATCTATTTCCAACTCGAGATTTCCATGCTGATGAATCGTAGATCAGAAGATCTCCCATTCACATTGGATTTATATTTTACTTTTTACACTATGGGACTTCATTGTTTCACCTATTCATACTCATGTCTTAGTTTATAATACACATGAGCTATTGAACTTTACTCATCACTTTGGTCTTCTGCCTTTAATGTCCCAGTGGGCTGTATCCACTGGCCACTGCATTATCTCTTCACATTTTGGATTTCGTTTTTGTTTTAGCGCTACATTTATATTATAGTATATTTCGAATATTGGTCACATTTGTGTGTAGCAGCTTCACTTTTTTTTATATTGGGTTAGCGCAGTGTTGTCATTATTATTTCCATTTCATGCATATGTTACAGTTTGTACAGTGAGCCCTTGTGCGGCTAACGCGTTTCGCCGTTAGGCTTCTTCAGGACACGGTCAAGGTTCAAAAAGCGTAACAAGTAAGAGACAAGAGAACGAATCTCACTCTCTGAAATGAGATACATTGACATTAAAATCATAGCACAAACATAGAATAACACAGGGATCCTCAAACTACGGCCCTCCAGCTGTTGCGGAACTACACATCCCATGAGGCATTGTAAAACTCTGACATTCACAGACATGGCTAGGCATGATGGGAATTGTAGTTCTTGAACAACTGGAGGGCCATAGTTTGAAGACCCTTGGAATAAAATGTTGTATTAAAAAGCATATGTTGAGCCAAATAGGGGAAAACTCAAAAGGAGACAAATAGCATTGACGGGTACCTTAGGTTGAAAAATGCTTAGAAGCTCTATAATGGGAAGTGCAGAAATACGTAGAGCTCGGGTAGGCAGGAAAACTGTTCCCAGACATGCAGTGACAGATCTCTCCTGAAGATGGCGCTAGGGGCGATCGAGTCAATTGGCAGATCCTAGTCCTTTAATAGGAAAAGGTCAGAGGGAAGCGGTCAGTTCTTTCCATTTTAACTGGAAATTGACTTTAAGTTTAGCGCACACCTTGATGAACGTGAGACCAGAAAATGGCTATTTGTATCGAAGTGCTGGTGGCTGGAGATATATCAGTGACAATAATTTTATTTTCAGAATTAAATAGATTGGAAAGTGGTGAAGATAAAAAAAAGAGAGAGAGAGAGAGAGAGGGAGAGAGGGAGAGGGATGGCACAATTAATGTACGGTCCTTGTAATGTACAGAGTGTCTCATAATTTATGGTGTAACGAACGCGGCCAGATATACATTTACTGTAAACGCGGATCTCTCTTGCAGGAATAACGATAGATCAAAGGAGAGGCAAAGGCTAAGCTTGTTAGGTTCTGACCACACTAAATAATTAAACTCCTGAGCTGAGACAAATGGATCGCGGCACAACGCGCAGGCATCTTACTTACATTTACCAGCAAAATTTTTGGCAGGGAGTGAGCTGAAATCGCATTGCGCCAATTCACGCCATAACTCAATCTGAGGAATCGGCCGTCATGTTTAAACACACAAATATCTAACAATCTAGACACTTGCCTCCGATAATATAATAACCACTTAAGGACCGAGCCTCTTTTTTTGAGATTTGTTAGAAACAGTTTTTTTTTTGCTAGAAAATTACTTGAAACCCCCCCAAACATTATATGTTTTTTCTTTTTCTAACACCCTAGAGAATAAAATGGCGGTCGTTGCAATACTATCTGTCACACGGTATTTGCTCAGCGGTCTTACAAGTGCACTTTTTTTTTGCAAAAACAAATTAAAAAATAAGACAACAGTAAACTTAGCCCAATTTTTTTCTTTAAATATTGTGAAAGATAATGTTACGCCGAGTAAATTGATACCCAACATGTCAAGCTTCAAAATTGCGCCCCCAGCTCGTGGAATGGCGACAAACCCTTAAAAATCTCCAATGGCGATGTTTAAAAAATTCTACAGGTTGCCTGTTTTTTTTCTAACACCCTAGAGAATAAAATGGCGGTCGTTGCAATTATACTTTCTGTCACACTGTATTTGCTCAGCGGTCTTACAAGCGCACTTTTTTTTTTGAAAAACGAATTAAAAAATAAGACAACAGTAAACTTAGCCCAATTTTTTCTTTTTATGCTGTGAAAGATAATGTTACGCCGAGTAAATTGATACCCAACATGTCACGCTTCAAAATTGCGCCCGCTCGTGGAATGGCGACAAACTTTTACCCTTAAAAATCTCCATAGGCGACGTTTAAAAAGATTCTACAGGTTGCATGTTTTGAGTTGCAGAGGAGGTCTAGGGCTAGAATTATTGCTCTCGCTCTACCGATCACGGCGATACCTCACATGTGTGGTTTGAACACCGTTTGGAAAAATGAATTAAAAAATAAGACAACAGTAAAGTTAGCCCAATTTTTTTCTTATACTGTGAAAGATAATGTTACGCCAAGTAAATTGATACCCAACATGTCACGCTTCAAAATTGCGCCCCCAGCTCGTGGAATGGCGACAAACTTTTACCCTTAAAAATCTCCATAGGCGACGTTTAAAAAAATTCTACAAGTTGCATGTTTTGAGTTGCAGAGGAGGTCTAGGGCTAGAATTATTGCTCTCACTCTACCGATCGCAGCGATACCTCGCATGTGTGGGTTAAAAACCGTTTTCATATGCAGTCGCTATTCACGTATGCGTTCGCTCCTGCATGTGAGCTCGGCGGGACGGGGCGTGTTTAAAAAAAAAATAACATTTTTCTTATTTATTTTACCTTTTAATTTTTATTTTTACACTGTTTTTTTTTTAAATTGTTCACTTCTGCATGCGAGCACGGCGGGACGGGCGCGTTTTTTTTTTTTTTCTTATTTATTTTACCTTTTATTTTTACACTGTTTTAAAAAAAAATTGGGTCACTTTTATTCCTCTCCTGGAATGGCGACAAACCCTTAAAAATCTCCTATGGCGATGTTTAAAAAAATTCTACAGGTTGCATGTTTTGAGTTGCAGAGGAGGTCTAGGGCTAAAATTATTGTTCTCACTCTACCGATCGCGGCGATACCTCACATGTGTGGTTTGAACAGCGTTTGGAAAAATGAATTAAAAAATAAGACAACAGTAAAGTTAGTCCAATATTCCTTTTCTATATTGTGAAAGATGATGTTACGCCGAGTAAATTGATACCCAACATGTCACACTTCAAAATTGCGCCCGCTCGTGGAATGGCAAAAAACTTTTACCCTTAAAAACCTCTAACGTTTAAAAAAATTCTACGGGTTGCATGTTTTGAGTTACAAAGGAGGTCTGGTGATAGAATTATTGCTCTCACCCTAACGATCGCGGCGATACCTCACATGTGTGGTTTGAACACCGTTTTCATATGCGGACGCTGCTCACGTATGCGTTCGCTTCTGCAAGTGAGCTCGGCGGGACGGGGCGCGTTTAAAAAAAAAAAAAAAATTCTTATTTATTTTACCTTTTCATTTTTATTTTTACACAGTTTTTTTTTTTTTAAATTGTGTCACTTTTATTCCTATTACAAGGGATGTTTACATTCCTTGTAATGGGAATAAAAGTGACATAATTTAAAAAAAAAAACTGTGTAAAAATAAAAAATAAAAGGTAAAATAAATAAGAAAAAAAAAAAAAATTTTTATATGAAAACGGTGTTCAAACCACGCATGTGAGGTATCGCCGCGATCGTCTTAAATATGAGATCTGGGGGGTCAAAAAAACATCACATCTCATATTTACACTAAAATGCAATAAAAAAAAAATTTGTGTCATTAAAAAAAAAAAAAATGACCCTTTAAGAGCTATGGGCGGAAGTCACTTTTTGACGTCGTTTCCGCCCTGCAATGGTATGGAGACGGGTGGGTGCCATCTTCTCCCTCACTAGTCTCCATGCCACTGACGTGAGAGGACCCAATCGCCTCTGCCGACGGCTCCGGTAAGCGCCGGAGGGCACCGGAGCATGACGAGAGGGCACCGGAGCATGACGAGAGGGCACCGGAGCATGACGAGAGGGCACCGGAGCATGACGGGGGGGCCCCTCCCCCACCGATGATAAAAGTGATCTCGTGGCGAATCCGCTGCAGAGACCACTATTATCGGAAACCGGACCGCCGGCTGAAAAAGAGGATACTAACTAGCTAGGAGCTAGCTGCTGCCATAACAAAGATATTCCTCTTCAAAGTGAGGACATATATCGGCGTGCGGCGGTCCGGAAGTGGTTAATATAACATACATACATAATAATATATTTTTATTATATTAATAAAATATATAATATTATATATTATATATTATACTCTAGCGTGGCTAGAGTTAGGGTTGCCACCTGTCTGGGATTCACCAGGACAGTCCGAGGTTTGGAATTATGTGTCCGGGTTTCAGTCTGCCTGAATCCCGGACACATTATTCAGATTGGGCTGTGGCTCCCCAAGCAACTGAGATAGTCACACAAAAATCTGTTGCCACTCGGGAGGTCTGGGCCGCTGTCTGGGGGCAGGTTTGGCATCAGTGAGGTTGGCGATGATGTCAGCAAGAGCAGTTTGGCCCCATCCACTGTTTGCCGCAGCGCGCTGCATTACCACTCTCTTTGGGGCACCTAGGTATTTTATAAACCTATCGTCCAGTGGTCTCCAAACTGCGGCCCGAGGGACGGATGCGGCCCTTTGCTTGCCTTTATCCGGCCCTTGGGGGATTATTTATTCCACTGATACGAGACACTAGTGGAGCACCATTTCTCCCACCGACACCACTATTGGGGCACTATTTCTCCTTATGATACCAACGATGGGGCACCATTCCTGCACCCTAATACCAAATGTTTACTCCCACTGATGCCAGAAAAATTTCCACTCCCACCGGCCACAGTCCGGCCCTCCTAGAGTTTGAAGGACAATAAACCGGCCCTTTGTTCAGAATGTTTGAAGACCCCCTGCTATAGTATATGCTATGAAGAAAAAAAGTGCCCTGTGCCGCTAAAGTGTTTGGGTTTGGCTTGAGGAAAAGGGTGGCAACCCTAGCTGGAGTGCTAAGTGATACAATTTTTGTAGCCAAGCCTGTGTGTTTTTCTGGGTCGGGGTGACTCTGGTAGGTTCCTCCTCAAGAAGGCACATGTAGAGGAACGTCTGAGGTTGGCCAATGAACATCTAAATGACTCAGAGAAGGTTTGAGAGAAAGTTCTGTGGTCAGATGAGACCATAACTGAGCTCTTTGGCATGAACTCAACTCGCCGTGTTTGAAGGAAGAAAATTGCTGACTATGACCCTAAGAACACCATCCCTACAGTCACACACGGAGGTGGAAACATGATCCTTTGGGGCTGTCTCTCTGATAAAGGTACAGGCCGACTTTGCCGCATCGAGGGGCCAATGGACGGGGCCATGTATTGTAAAATCTTGGAGGAGAACCTTCTTCCCTCAGCCAGAACACTGAAGATGGGTCATGGATGGGTCTTCCAGCATGACAATGACCCAAATCATACCGCCCAGGCAACAAAGGAGTGACTCAAGAAGAAGCACCTTAAGGTCATGGAGTGGCCTAGCCAGTCTCCAGACCTTAATCCTATAGAAAATGTATGGAGGGAGCTGAAGCTTCGAACTGCCAAGAGGCAGCCAAGAAATCTTAAAGGATTTAGAGAAGATCTGTAGAGAAGAGTGGACCAAAATCCCTCCTGAGATGTGTGCAAACCTGATCACCAACCACAAGAAACGTCTGACCTCTGTGATCGCCAACAAGGGTTTCTCCACCGACCACTAAGTCATGTTTTGTTTGCTTTTTCCCCCCACTGGTGAGGTGCCATATAAATATATGTTTGTTTGTTTTTTTGTTTTGTTTTTTTGTCTCTTTTTTGGCTATATATGGAGTACATTCTATTCAGTGCAAACATGTAAGGCGTGGATCCTAAAGAAGTAAGTCTCTTACGAAAATACGTTGGCCCTAGATGCGTACATCCTCATATTGACTATATGTACTCCGGCCTTTACACACACATGAACTTTAATGGCATCCACTGGGATGCCATTAAAGTTCATGTGTGTGTAAAGGCCGGCGTCTCAATACTTTTGACAATATAGTGTATGTGGCCTCTCGGCAGGTGGGCTCTAACACGCATATATAAATATATATACAGTCCTGTGTTTACAATTTACCATGCCGAGAGGACACTCCCTGTGCGCTCCCAGCGGGTAGCCAGCGGGGGATCAGTAAGCTCCCGATCGCAATCCCTGTGACAGCCAATCACAGCGTTTACATGATCCAAATGCCCGCCTCCGCTCCTGGCTTTTGGAATTCTTAAAGGGCCAGGAGGAGGTCGGTGGGGAGGGGTTAACATTGTGTGATTTCTCAGTGGCACATATAAAGTCCCGTTTCTTATCCCTGCCCCCGATGGGGAGTGCTAGGGTGTAGGTTTTTTTTTTTTTTTCGTATGGTCAGAAATTTTAGGGCGTTTCACAGACTGTGCTCTGGACATGTGCACTGCCAAAAAAAAAAAATGTTTGTTTTTGTTTACGTTTCTTTCATTTTCTTTTTTTTTTTTTTCGGGTCATGATCGAAATTCGTTATTTCAAATAAATTCGTAAATTCAATAAATTTGGAAATTTGAAACCTGAAAATTCGGAAAAACAAAGATTCAAAAATTCCAAAGCCCGAAAATTAGAAAATCTGAAAATTCGAAAATCTAAAAAATCAGAAAATTTAAAAATCCGAAAATTCAAAAATCCGAAAATTCAAAATAATAACTAACTAAAAAAAATAATATAGACATGTGCACTGCCGGAAAATTTGTTAGTTTGTATTTCGTTCGTTTTTTATTTTTTGTTTTGTTTTTTCGTTTTTCGGGTCATTCGTTGTGATTGCAATTTGTAAATTCGTTAAATCCGAAAATAAGAAAGAAAATCCGAAAATTCAAAAGAATAACTAATAATAACTAATTATTAAATTATAGGTATTGGAATTTCCTTTCAAATTTGGCTGTTAGTGAACATGACGAATACGAATTTATCCGAAGTTATGAATTATCCGAAATATCGAATGCCGTATCTAAACAAATGGAACGTAACGAATTACCAATAATAAATAATAATAATGATAAAAAGTTTTTATTATTATTATTTATTAATATTAATTAATTACGTTCCATTTGTTTAGATGCGGCATTCGATATTTCGGATAATTCATAACTTCGGATAAATTCGTATTCGTTACGCTCACTAACAGCCAAATTTGAAAGGAAATTCCAACACCTATAATTTAATAATTAGTTATTATTTCAGATTTTCAAATTTTCGTGTTTTCTAAATTTCGGACTTTTTGGATTTTCGCTCTTTTGAATTTTCGGATTTTCGTTCTTATTTTCGGATCTTCGACTTTTCGGATTTTTGAATTTTCGAATTTCCCAGTTTTTGAATTTTCAGATTTTCATTCTTTTGAATTTTCGGACTTTCGTTCTTATTTTCAGATTTTCGTTTTTTTTTTATTTTTGGATTTTCGTTCTTATTTTCGGATTTTTGTTCTTTTGAATCTTCAGATTTTCTTTCTTATTTCGGATTTTCAGTCTTATTTTTGGATTTTCATTCTTTTGAATTTTCGGATTCTCGTTCTTATTTTTGGATTTTTGTTCTTTTGAATTTTCAGATTTTCGTTTCTATTTTCGGATTTTCAGTTTTATTTTCGGATTTTTCGTTCTTTTGAATTTTTGGATTTTCATTCTTATTTTCGGATTTTTCGTTCTTTTGAATTTTCTGATTTTAGTTCCTATTTTCGGATTTTCGACTTTTCGGATTTTTGAATTTTCGAATTTTCGAATTTCTCAATTTTTTAATTTTCAGATTTTAGTTTTTTTTTTAATTTTCAGATTTTCGTTCTTATTTTTGGATTTTCGTTCTTTTGAAATTTCAGATTTTCGTTCTATGGAATTTTTCGGATTTTCGTTCTTTAGAATCTTCGGATTTTCGTTCTTATTTTCGAAATTTTAGAAATTTCTGAATTAACGAGTTTGTCGAATTTCGGTGAAAAAACAAATTCAGAACGAGACGAACTGCATGTGCGTCTACTGTGCTCCACCAGCTTCTCCTCCGGCCAGCTTGGCCTGGGTTTTTTTTAAAGTTACGGCAAAACCTTTTTTTTTCTTGGATGGAGTGGTGAATTCTAATAACAGAACAAGGGGACAGAATCCCCCAAAAAAAATTTAATTTAATTTTTAATTGGAGTTCTACTTCAATCTTGCAGATTTTCGTTGTTGCTCTGTTTCAGGTCACCACCCCCTTGCTGCACATTGTCCCATTTCATCGAACACTCCTCTTAAGTACATAAAGACTTTACGATGATCGCCGCGCACGTTTCGTCCCCGGGAGCGTGTCAGATGCGATTAGCAGGCAGCTTTGTGACCGCCAGTCACTCTATACTTACGCCGCGGAAATGGCATCTGCGTTACGGCACGGTGAGGGTTTTGAGTGACACGCGGTGGAAAAATAAGCGTCGTGGCGCATTCCGCAGAGACTCCGCGGCTGAACAATCACTTATGCATACAGTCAATCATTCCCCGGCATTGATATGCAATGTCTGCCGGAGAACCAGTCTATTTATCGCCGGTAATAATAAAGGAAAATGGTTTCTCTGGGTTCGGAAATTTGAATTGCTAAACCCGACTCATTGGATGAATCAGGGAAAAGAACCGACTTCAGCCGAGACACGAGGAAAATGCAATACAAACTCACCTAGAATTTCTCCCCCCCCCCCCCCCGCATAATACGGCGCGGATAAATGGAAAGAATCATTTACTCCGCAGACACTGTAATGGATAACCGCCAGTTTTCACTCCTTAAAAAAAAAAAAAAAAAGACGCGTACGACATTTAAAGTAGATGTAAACCCGATCGCCAAAATTCCACATCAGCTTTCACTTGATAACACCATTCCAAAGGTCATTTTCTATTCATCGTCCATACAATATATTTCTTTTAATGTTATAATTTAATTAACCACTTAAGGACCGAGCCAATTTCTGAGATTTGTTGCTAAAAACATTTTTTTTTGCTACAAAATTACTTAGAACCCCCAAACATTATATATATTTTTTTTCTAACACCCTATAGAATAAAACGGCGGTCGTTGCAATGCTTTCTGTCACACCATATTTGCGCAGCGGTCTTACAAGCGCAACTTTTTTGGGGGAAAAAATACACTTTTTTGAATTAAAAAAAAAAATTTTAAAAAATAACAGTAAAGTTAGCCCATTTTTTTTTTTATATTGTGAAAGATGATGTTACGCGGAGTAAATTGATACCCAACATGTCACGCTTCAAAATTGCGCCCCCCGCTCGTGGAATGGCGACAAACTTTGACCCTTAAAAATCCCCATAGGTGACGTTTAAAAAAAATTCTACAGGTTGCATGTTTTGAGTTATAGAGGAGAATCAGGGATAGAATTATTGCTCCCGCTCTAACGATCGCGGCGATACCTCACTTGTGTGGTTTGAACACCGTTTTTATATGCGGGCGCTACTCACGTATGCGTTCGCTTCTGCGTGTGAGCTCGGCGGGACGGGGCGCGTTTAAAAAATTTTATTTTATTTTTTTAATTTATTTTACCTTTTATTTTATTTTTTTACGCTGTTCTTTAAAAAAAAAACACTGTACACAAATAAAATGTTACATAATTAATCAGGTTGAAAAAAAGGCACAAGTCCATTCTAGTTCAACCGTGTATGTTCTTTTTTACCCCACAAATAGATATTTTCTTTTGGCAGGATTTAATCATCACTGCGTTTTTTATGTTTTGCGCTATAAGCAAAAAAAAAAAAAAATTTTGAAAAAAAAAATATATATATTTTTTACTTTTTGCTACAAAACATATCCAATAAAAAAAAAATCAGCTTTAACTTGATAATGCCATTCGAAAGGTCATTTTCAATATATCTAGTATACAATATATTTAGTTTACAGTTTTTCTCCATTGTTTTGGCTCATTTCTTGAAACAGAAATGACATTCTCAAAACTCTAAGTTCATTTGGCAAAACAGTCTTACAGTTCAGCACAACTCTATAACTCACGTGCAAAAGCTCATATCTCTCCCAAAACTGTTCACTCATGCTTCAAAACCATATTCCTTTCCCATATAAAGAGTCAGTGCTACCAAAATGGCAAAGATTCTTCTCAATTGCTTTGGCTCATTTCTTGAAACAGACCAGACGTTCTCAATTCTCTTGGTGCTTTTGCCAAAATAACCTGGATGGTTCAGCACAACACCATGGTTCACCTTCAAAAGCTCATATCTTTCCCAAAACAGTTCACTCATGTGTCAAAAATAAATTTCTTTCTCATTCAAAAAGTCAGTGCCCCCAAAATGCTTTGTCCCTTTGGCATTGTGTAAGCACTGCAAGTCAAAATGTTTAGATGTTTTGTCTCTAAGGCAGAGGACCATTGAAATATCCCTCATGTCCACCTTTCAGTCTTAGCCCAGTCCTTCATTGACAATGGTTATTGTACAGTTTTTGTCTAGCTAGCTGAACTGTGTATAAAACTGAAAAAAAAGAAAAGATTTTAGGGTAAGAGAAGCCTCCAAGGTTTGGCATCACACATTGCACTCATACTGCCAAGGAAAAATTACTTTACAGTATTGTAACCATTATCATTCACACACAAAGTAACTTCCATAAATCAGAGTAAAAAGAAATTGTATACAGCATAATACACGGAAATGTAAACACACAAACAAAAAAACAAGGAAAATCACATTTAGCCTACAATGCTGTAAATAAAGCTGGAGTTTCACAACTACTGTACCATCTCTTCACTGGCCACCGTCCTCACCCCCCTGCCCATCCACATGCTGCTGTCTGTAAGGCCACAGATTCTCATCAACATTACAGCGTATATCCTCCCTTGAAATGCAACGAGGGAAGAAATGGTGTGCATGTCGCAACCATCCCCTACACTGATCACCTGTAATATCCTCACAGGCAGCATCCATTGCATGGAGCAGGGACCTCTGATTTTGAGCCCGATGCTCATACACTCTCCACCTCCAAGTGGAGAAAAACTCCTCAATAGGATTGAGGAAAGGAGAGTAAGGTGGTAGGAACACCATATCCATCCTTGGATGAGCAGTGAACCAGGCCCTGATAAGCAGGCCACGGTGGAAATTCACATAGTACTATACAATTATATATTGTGGTAGGTGAGGCCCTATGAGACCTCTCTTATTTTCAGGGATCAAATCCAAATGAAGGCGGTCCAAGAAGATGAGGATCTTCTGTGTATTGTATGGGCCAAGACTGGGGATGTGAGCGGCCACACCATTCTCAGAAATGGCAGCACACATAGTTATATTGCCCCCTCGCTGGCCTGGGACATCCACCGTGGCCCGGTGGCCAATAAAATTTTGGCCACGTCTTCGGCCCTTGGCCAGGTTGAAGCCAGCCTCATCCACATACACGAGTATGTGAGAAGTCTCGTTTCCTTCCAATGCCATTATTCTCTACAATAGAGTAAAAAAAGAAAACATCAAATCAGTCATACAGAAGAGTCATACACTGTCTAAACAAGTTCAATATATTACTGGCCAGTATTCCAGTGGTTCCAAACCTGGGGTACATGTACCCTATGCAGAGGTACTACAGGGGGGATTTGACAGAAAGGGGAGGGGAAAAATTATCAATGAGTAGACTTACTGAAATGTTACAGTAAAACCCACAGTATTAGATAGATTTACATGGGAGGCACTACTGTAATTGCAGCTCTTTGACCCTTTTTCTTACTGTATTGTATGTTATATTCTTCAAAATAAAGATTATAATGATAATTGCATCATACAGTAAGCTGCAGTTTTTAGACAAAATGTTTATAAATCAGATACGTAAATCAAATACTTTCATACCTGGATTACCTGGATTCAGAAATCAGGTAAAGTGGGTACTGAAACCAATACATTTTGGGAACCAC
The DNA here is from genome assembly GCA_037952835.1 of Lithobates septentrionalis. Taxonomy (NCBI): domain Eukaryota; kingdom Metazoa; phylum Chordata; class Amphibia; order Anura; family Ranidae; genus Lithobates; species Lithobates septentrionalis. Next base: position 170,927 of record JBBDGP010004810.1, on the reverse strand, counting down.
TGCTTATGGTAATTGTAAAAAGGTTATCTTGATGGACAACCAGTGACTGACTTCCATGTACATACTGGTACCGCAGCTCTTTCACTCTGTCAGAGTTCCTCTCAAATGGTACCCTGTAAATTTGCTTCATTGTCATCTGATGCTTCTTCAATATGCGGGCCATTGTGGAGATGCTTATAGAGTGACATTTTGGAATATGGCTTTGTCTTGTAGGATTGCAGTGCGGATTTGTCTCAATGTGATGGCATTATTTGCCAACACCATGTTACAGATCTCTTGTTCTTGTTGTTTATTGAGAAGTTTTCCTCGGCCACAGGTGCCAAGTTGTCCTCCAATCCTAGACATAGAATTCAAAGGACAACACTCCATTCATAATTTATACCTTATGTATTCCGTACAGAATGAGTTACCAATGTAATCATATTGTTGTTTTACTTACAGTAACTTTACCACAATTCCAATGCATCCCTGCACAGTGACTGGAATACTACTGTAAACTGTATCATCAATATTGTAGAAAATAAACTATTCCATACTATTCCATAGTTTATTTTCTACAATATTTTTCTTGTTATTGTTAGCATCATACGTAACATCCCACTGAGGTAAGATACTGTAATACTGTAGGCCTATCACACACACATACACACTAAATGAATACGTAAATGAGTAAATAAACATATTTGTTGCTCTATGCACAGTGTCCTGTCCTATACATTATATAATTCCATCATTGACTGACTACATACCTGTTTTCCCTGCGAAAGGTTTGGATGATAGAGAAGACTGTAGAGCGAGGCACATTAGGTTGCACTCGGCGACCTTCCTCCGCCATTGTGAGGCCATGGTTGATGACATGATCTATAATTGTGGCCCGAATTTCATCAGGGACAGCATGGCGTCTTCGTGCTCCTCTGGCTCTTCCCCCTATTCCACCGCCACTCACCCTTACTCCTCTTCCTCTTCTTCTTCTTCTTCCTCTTCCTCTAGCAGGCAGATTCCCTTGTTCATTTACGTGGCCAGGTGCCTCCATGTTCAGAAATTTTACTGGTCCTGCATGGTCAAGCTCTATATATACATGTTTGGCAGCATTCACAATCATGGACAGCACCTGTCAGGTAACTAAACATACTGTTTGATTGGTCATCTGAGACCAACTCTGACTCCTCCTTTGTTAGGCTCCTTTTACACTGGGGCGGGGGGCGTTGTCGGCGGTAAAGCGCCGCTATTGTAAGCGGCGATCTACCGTCGGTATGCGGCCGCTAGTGGGGTGGTTTTACCCCCCTGCTAGCGGCCGAGAAAGGGTTAAAACCACCGCAAAGCGCCTCTGCAGAGGCGCTTTGCCGGGGGTATAGCCGCGCCGTCCCATTGATTTCAATGGGCAGGAGCGGTAAAGGAGCGGTATACACACCGCTCCTTCACCGCTCCGAAGATGCTGCTGGCAGGACTTTTTTTACCGTCCTGCCAGCGCATCGCTCCAGTGTGCAAGCCCTCGGGGCTTTCACACTGGAATGAAAGCAGCGGCACTTTCGGGTCGGTTTGCAGGCGCTATTATTAGCACAATAACGCCTGCAAACCGCCCCAGTGTGAAAGGGCTCTTAGTCAAGTTCTAGTTGCACCTGACTGTCAATTGCTGTAATCATTTTATCAAATGTTCCAAGAGATTCATATATGGTATTCATGGTATTATGTTCCTGAATAATTTTGACAATTGAACAGACTATTGTGCATGTGATGACTTAAACAATGAAATGACGCTGATACGTTTTGGAGAGAACAACCATTAGACTGAGAATTGACAATCAGTTTAGATCAACAAGATCTATTCACTTGGAAATTGTGCTAAATGTAGGCTACTTGTACTTAATCATTTGAAAAATGTACTGAGACATTGAGACATGTACTGAGACATTTGCAATTTTGATGAAATGAGTGAGAAATTCAATTCAGATGTGAACAATTGCCAAGTGGTTTGGAGATTTGTCCATGTTGTTTTGAGAATGTCATTTCTGTTTCAAGAAATGAGCCAAAACAATGGAGAAAAACTGTAATGTAATAATTTAAATAAAAATGCAGTTTAATTAATTTTGTAAACTCATTAAATGAATTGGTAATATATTTAACCACTTGCCCTCCGGAAAGGTTTACCGCCCCCCCCCCCCCCCCCGGGCCATGTTTTGCGATACGACACTGGCCCGCGTGCGCACCTGCTATAGCTGTTTAAAGGGCCGCCGTACAGCTACGGCAATTTGTGCAGGAGAGCCAACCTGCTGCCATAGAATGTCGTGCGATGCTGTACCCAAATAAAATTGATAGTGGTATTTAATCACCACTGCATTTTTATTTTTATTTTTTTTTGTGCTATAAACAACAAAAAAAAACAAAAAAGCAACAATTTAAAAAATAAAACAATATTTTTTTACTTTCTGCTGTAAAATGTATGCAATAAAAAAATGGGAAAATCGAATTTCTTCATAAATTTAGGCCAAGTTTGAAAAAAAACCAAAACAATATTTTTTACTTTCTGCTATAAAATGTATCCAACAAAACAATGTAAAAAAAAAAAATCAAATCTAATTCCATCAATTTTAGGTCAATATTTATTCTGATACATATTTTTGGTAAAAAAACGAATTCCCAATAAGCGTATATTGATTGGTTTGCGCAAAAGTTATAGCATTTACAAACTATAGGATTTATTTATTTTGAAAAAAAAAATGTTTTTGCTTTCTGCTATACATTAAAAACATATTCTATAAAAAAAAATGTAAAAAAAAAAATCAAATTTCTTTATCAATTTAGGCCAATATGCATTCTGCTACATATTTTTGGTAAAAATTAAAAAAAAATACCAATAAGCGTATATTGATTGGTTTGCGCAAAAGTTATAGCGCCTACAAACTATGGGATATTTTTATTTATTTTTTTACTAGTAAAGGTGGCGGTCAGCGACTTATAGCGGGACTGCGGACATTCTGACACTAACTGACACTTTTTGGGGACCGATGACACTAATACAGTGATCAGTGTTACAAAATATGCACTGTCACTGTACTAATGACACTGGCTGGGAAGGGGTTAACATCAGGGGCAATGAAAGGGTTAACTCCATTCCTTCTCCCTTGTCAGAATGGGGGTTTGCATGTTTACAGATCGCCGTTCTGCCTCTATGCCTAATTATCGGCAGGTGCCGATGACGGGGGTATGCCCGGAAGAGTCAGATCATATATATATATATATATATATATATATATGTGTGTGTGTGTGTGTGTGTGTGTGTGTGTGTTTAATATTTTCTTACAGCTTTCATAAAAATAATCCTTGGTGATTCTTCCATGAAGGTTCTTGTTCAAGCACTTCCTGTTATAGGGTGACAACACTCTTTCCCCATCCTCACACTGTTTTCCTGTGTTGCCACCCTTCCACATGCACTTCTGCTGAAAATTAGAAACCTCATCCTCTTCATATCAGGCCAACAAGGAATATCACAGAAGATGGGAGGACCTGCATCACCTGCTAGTGGCACTGTGTGTCCACCAGCGGGTGTCTCCCAGCAGCCAACAGATGCCAGCAATCAGTCTCCACCTGATGCTGGCCGCAGGGAGAGTATTCAGTTCCTCCTCTACTATTTCCTGGTACTTCAGTGTCTGCTCTTGCCTTGTACCTTGTCAGAAACCATGAAATCAGGCCGAGACAGAAGTTCAGTTAAATCACACTTGTTTAATAATAAAAGTAAAAAAAACAAACGTAGTCAAAATATAGCCAAATTTCAGTAACCGGAACGGATAGTCAGCCAAGCCAGAAGTCAGGGATCAATGTAGTGGAAGAGCAAGCAGGATCTGGAGCCAGAATGGATGTCAGCAAAGCAATTCTTGAACAGGAATGCAGGAGATAGTCTCTGTGATGTTGACCAAGGCGAAGGCAGAGAACCTCTGAACTGGACGGCTTAAGTAGGCAGGACTGACGAGCAAGATATCATCAACAGCTGAGTAACTGTGGAGAGAAAGGAGCTGGCAATTAGACAACAGCTGAGTGGCCAGCTCAGAGAAGGAATGGCTGAGCCCAGCCCTGACATACCTATATCCTGTACCCTGCTGCCTTGTACCAGTTCCCCTTGGCCCTGATCCCGGTTTTGGTTCCCCCTTGATGACTGTTCCTTGCATCTCTGATATTACCCTGTTTATCTATGTTTCTTTTTTGTAAATATATATATATTTTTTTGTAGCTAGGCTGCTTGTTAGGTATTTTGTCACTTGGTTTATTGTCCGTTATATCGTTTTTCTGTTTGCTGGTGTTTGGATGAGTTTTGTTCCATGGCTAATAAACGTACTTAAATCGTATATAGTCTGGTCTCAGTTTTCTAAGTGTAACTATGCAAATCTGACCATCCCTGCTGCTGGATGCCTGCATTCAGTATCTCTAAAATAACACAGAGGCCTCAGGATATAGTAGAGGAGGAACTAAATACCCTCCCAGCAGTCAGCATCAGGTGGAGACTGATTATTCTGATTTGCGGGACACTGGAACTACTACCTTCCAGTCGGAGAACCAAAGGGCCACCAGCAGGTGATCCAGGTTCTGACAGAAGGGGTTTATCACAGGTAATGTATTTGGGTTTGGCGCTACTTTGATCCATGTAGGGCATCTTCCTTCCTCCGCAGGCCACCTGAGATTGACCCCTTGGCCTAGTGACTCGGATTGTTTTAATTAATGATATCCTGGCTGGTAAGCATCTGACTCCAGCCCTGATGAAGATCCTCTCAAACGAGTTGAGTAAGTTTGCATAGCCACTGAATGTGGGAACCGGGGGCATGTATTTGGTGAACTGTCCTGGTAGTTATTGACCACTTTAACCAGTACGCCCAGGCATTCCCAACCAAAGACCAACAAGCTTCAACTGTAGCCAAAGTTCTTGTGGAACAGTTCTTTGTCCACTATGGCCTGCCTCAGTATATCTGTTCTGATCAGGGAAGAGACTTCAATAGTAGGCTCATCAAAAGACTGTTGGATCTCCGGGGTGTTCAGAAATCCAGAACAACGCCCTATTATCCTCAATAGGATCCCCAGCATTTGGGTGTTGGTAGGGCTCCCTATTCATTTCGTTGGACTGCCCTACCCGCGAGGGAGTGAAATCGCTTGCAGCTGAGAGATGGGGTGCTCTACCAAAGGGATCGATCAGACAACCATGATGACAGATGGCAGTTTCTACCAGAAAAACACAGAGAGACCTTACCAGTGGCGGTTGGTGTGGCGACCCCCCCAGTCCACTATTGGAGTGGCACTACCCCCACTCTGCGGCACCACCTCCCGCTGTCCTTACCCAGGATGCAGGTAGTGAGAGTTTGGCGGGCTCGGGCAAAGCTGCTCTGGTGTCCTCTCCTGGAGCAGCTTCTGTGGTGTCTCCTCTCTCCTCCTCCCGGTGCTAGACGTCCAATAGAATCGCCTGACATTTTGGCCAATCGGGAAACAGGTTTCATACCTGAAGGATCGGTGTTGCAACAGAGAATTTTCATTCGATGTTGCAACACGCCTGGGTGGGCTCCAGACGCAATGCTCTGCGTCCCGAGTCCACCCTATTTTGAAGCCTATTAGAGGCTATGGCTCTAATCAGGTTCTTAAAAAAAAAACCTAGCAGCTCTAATTCATGTGACCCGAAAGGGGCCGGACACATGAATAGGGGGCGGCCGTGGATAGATTCATGCTATGCATGAATCTATCCCTGCATATAGGGGGTGAAGAGGATAGGGGCGGTGGCGCCTGGGCGCCCCTAATGGACGGGCCACCCCTGGACCTTACTAACAGCTTTACATGATGAGCATGGCCACCTAGGCCCAGAGAGGATTCTCAAGCTAGTCTGAGATCAATTCTAAAGGCCTTATATGTGATCTGAAGTTGAGGGCTCCTGTCACTCTTGCCCAAAAGATTTTACCAACCAAAGCCGCACCCATAGACCATCTCCAAAATCAAGGACCAATGGAATTGGTGTGCGTTGATTTCCTGTGTCTAGAGCAGGGGTAGGCACAGCTGGAGTGCCGAGGTTGCCTACCCCTGGTCTAGAGTCTGACTGGAGTGGGCAAGGAACTGTCCTGGTAGTTAGCGACCACTTTACCCAGTACGCCCAGGCGTAGGGTTGCCACATCATCCCTCAGAACCTGTGTAATTAATATGTGTCCTGGATTAAAGGGATGATGTGGCAACCCTACCCAGGCGTTCCCAACCAAAGACCAACAAGCCTCAACTATAGCCAAAGCTCTTGTGGAAAAGTTGGGGAACGCGTTGGGTAAGTTTGCATAGCCACTGAATGTGGAAAACGGGGGCATGTATTTGGTGAACTGTCCTGGTAGTTATTGACCACTTTAACCAGTACGCCCAGGCATTCCCAACCAAAGACCAACAAGCTGCTATTGTAGCCAAAGTTCTTGTGGAAAAGTTCTTTGTCCGCTATGGCCTGCCTAAGAGTATCCATTCCGATGAGGGATGAGACTTCAAGAGTAGGCTCATCAAAAGACTGTTGGATTTGCTGGGAATTCAGAAATCTAGAAGAACCCCCTCTCATCCTCAAAGGGATCCCAAGCAGGAATGATTCAACCAGACCCTTTCTTTATTAAATTGCACTGCACCAAACTGCATGGTGCTGGGGCGAGATGTGGTTTGGCACACGCAAAAACACACGTTTTGCTGATGCATGGCAACGCCATTAAGAATTAATGGCGCCTGTGTCTCTGTTAAAGAGCAGCACTTTTTCGCTCACGTGTCCGGAAAAAGCACGATTTTGTGCACGTTCCAGAGGTAGAGTTGCTGTAGGGTATGTGATTGTTATTTTTTTCTCTTACCTGCAGGGTATCTGTGGAATTTTCACATTGCTCGGAGCTCACGTTGAAAATTGCCATCGCTAAGCTTTCAGTGGCGGGAGAACAAATATATAGTTATTTAACTATTTCAGGTGTTTATTTTTCATCAATCAATATTTTTTGTTTCTCATAAATCAATACAGCTTCTCATGAAAAACATAATTCTGTCTCCTAGCAAATCTCAAATGGTTCAGAAATATAAAAATAAAATAACAAGAAAGAAAAGAACATGAAGTAAATAAATCTGACATGTGCAAGAAAAACTTACTGAATCTAGTACATAATTTTTGTTAAAAAAAAATGGAGAGAATACCAAACAACAGACAATTTACAGTGTTATGTACTGTAGTTCTAAGTATAATGCACTATATGGCCAAAAGGCAGTGGGCACCCAACCATAACATCTATATGATTTTGTTGGACACTCCAAAGCCATAGGTAAAAAAAAATATGGAGTCAACAGCTTTAACAGCCTCCACTTCTTCCAGAAAGGCTTTCCACGAGATTATGGACTGTGTCTTTGGGAATTTATGCCTATTTAGCCAGAAAAACATTTGTGAGGACAGGTACTGATGTTGGGTGGAAATATCTGTCTCACAGTTGGCAGTTAATTGATTCCAAAGGTGTTCAGTGGGGTTGAGGTCAGGTACTGATAGTGGATGAGAAGACCTGACTCATAATTTCATTCCAATTCACCCCAAGGGTGTTTGGTAGAGTTGAGGTGTGGTACTGATGTTAGATGAGAAGACCTGGCTCATAATCTGCATTCCAATTCACCCCAAGGGTGTTCAGTAAAGTCTGGTACAAATGTTTTTTTTAGCCAAAATGCCGCTTCTCTCCCTTCTGGCTAAGATCAAGTGTAGTATCTGTTCTTATCAGTTGCCTGGAGGCGGCGCTTGCTTCTGTCCCTGATCTACGGCGACGTGGATTAGGGGTGGCGGTGGCTATGCAAAACCTCTGGGCGTAAAGGCAACCTGGGTGGTTAGAGATAACCGAAAGGGGAGCCTTCTGATGGGGATGGAGAACCACTGAGTCCAGTTGAAGGGTTGGTTCCCTGGCCTTCTGGCCTAGATTGGTGTAGTTCTATCCCCGGTCAGTTTTTCGGGAGTGGACACCGGCTCCCATTTGTAAGGGGGGGGAGGAGAGCGGTTAGTATCTCCTGAATGTAATTAGGTAGGAGTGGTGGGAGCGACGGTTGAGCCTTTTGGTCAGGGGCTTTTCCTAAGCTCTCAGAACTCCAGGCCTTCCTGGTTGGGGTGGGGCTGTGCCGGTCTGGGTTGTTGGTCAGGGTTGGGATGAAAAGCCTGAAGTGGCAGTTCAGGGGTGCCATACAATCACTGTGAGTGAGGGTGACTTTGATTTATGGCACCATGGTCACTTCACCAAACACACGTTTTTCACACCTGCCTCTTGGAGCAAGCCTTTTGGCCAGGACCAGGGGAAATTTTTATTCCTGGCCGAAGGGCCGGCCATTGTATTGCACAATGGCCACTTTTCACTTTTCCCACTTCCTTCTCCCCCACTTTCTTTTTATTTAACTTCTTGTTTGTCACTTTTATGTATTTTTTTGTTTGGTGTATACACGTTTTGTCACTGTGTGATGAGTAGGGTGAGGGTTCTCGGGACTACTCTAAAGTTTTGGGAAGGGGTGGACATAGGCCTTTTGGCTTGGGTTGCCCTCTTTCATGGGGTCTCCCTTCGGGGGAGTCCCACTGAGTACTTGGGTGGGTCTGTTTCGGCAGACCTTCCAGAGAAAGGGGGTCCATCTGGTTTCGGCCAGATGGACCCAAGTGAAGTACCTCACTCCCTGTATGGAGCCTAACGCCCCAGGGGATCAGGGTAAGGTCCTTTCTCAGGAGGACCGTGTAGCACCCGTTGCACGTTTTTGTGTATCACTCTTTATGTGTGTGCACTTTTTTTGGCACCGGGTAGAGTTTTTGGGTGTGTTCCCCCCCCACAGGCTTTTCAAAAAAAAAACGAATGTTGGAGAAGAAGACATGGCTCACAGTTTGCAATTCAATTGATTACAAAGGTGTCCAGTAGGGTTGAGGCTAGGTACTGATGTTTGTAAAGACCAGGTATACAACTGGCATTCCAGTTCATCCCGAAGGTGTTCAGTAGTGTTGAGTTCTGGTACGGATGTTGGATGAGAAGACCTGCATTCCAATTCACACCAGGGATGTCCTGTAAGGTTGAGGTCTGGTACTGATGTTGAATGAGAAGACCTGGCTCACAGCCGGCAGTTCAATTGATTCCAAAGTGTTCAGTAGGGTTGAGGTCAGGTGCTGACATTGGATGAGAAGACCTGACTGATAATTTGCATTCCAATTCACTGCAAGGGTGTTGCGTAGGTTTGAGGTCTGGCGCTGATGTTTGTAAAGACCTGGTATACAACTGGTTCATCCTGAAGGCGTTCAGTAGGCTTGAGGTCAGGTACTGATGTTGGATGAGAAGACCTGACTCACAATCTGCTTTCCAATTCACCTCTAGTGGTGTTCCATAGGGTTAAGGTCTGGTACTGATGTTTGTAAAGACCTGGTATACAACTGGCATTCCAGTTTATCCTGAAGGTGTTCAGTAGGGCTAAGGTCAGGTACTGATATTGGATGAGAAGACCTGACTCATAATTTGCATTCCAATTCACCCCAAGGGCGTTCCATACTGTTGAGTTCGGTTGGGTTGACACTTGAGTTCCTCCACACACACAACTCATTAGACCATGTCTTTATGGAGATGGCTTTGTACACAAGGGGACAGTCATGCTGGATCAGAAAAGAATGTTCCCCAAACTGTTGCCACAAAGTTAAAAGAGAATGGTGGTCTAAAATTTCTTTATATGCTGTTAGATTAAGAGTACCATTCACTGGAAACACCTCAACTCAATGTACGTTTTACCAGTTGTCATCAACCTGTTCTGCAAAAATAGCAAGGTATTTGCGTGGTTTCACCTTTACCCTCTGATTTTCCTATCTAGGTAAGTAGGTCTACTGGTACTTGGATGACTCCAAGACTTAAGGCACAATGTACTATATTCGCAGGACTTGGACAGTCCTCAGAAACCAGAGTTCATGTGCGGTGTATGCTGACTTGTAGAAGCAGGTTCTGTATGCTGGGGTAACCTGGCCTAGTGACAGGCTGGAAGTTGTGTCTTGCCTTAGTAGAGGTCAGGACAGGCATTAAACAGTAGTGTAATCCATAACCCAAGCAAATGTCAGAGATGGTAGCAGTCAGAAGCTTATAAAGCCTACTGGTAGCAATAAGGCCTACTGGAACTTGGTTGGTTCGACAGTCTAAACATTTTTCACCTTAATGCATTCTGTACATTAAGGTAAGAAAAACATCCATTTACCTGTCCCCCCCCCCTATCAATAAACACTTACCTGGCTCCATGTCACCACTTCAGCACTGTCTCCAGCTCCAGCACTGCTCCGCAAGCTTCTTGCTTTCACAGGAGAAAGTGGGGGCAGTGGAGCCATAGGTTCCTACTGTCATCAGTCAAATTCCTGTGTAGAGGGAGCAGGGATGTGGCTTACCGGTGTTGTTTGTGTCTATAGACGCACACAGCCTGTCTCAGGACCCAATAGGGGTACACAAGCATGAGTGTCTCCTTGGCACCTGGTTTGTTACAGGAGGCACCCAAAGGAGGGAGGAGCCCGCAGTACAGCAGGGACAGAAGAAGGTTGCCATTGCACAGAGCAGGTAAATATAGCATCTTTTTTGTTTAAAAAATTGTCCATTTAGTATCACTTTAAGGCATGATGTGCTTTGGAGGCTAGGCTTGGAGAATCAGTTGCTGTATGCTAGGGTGACCTGGTCTAGTGACAGGCTGGAAGTCAAGTCTGGTTTTAGCATTGGTCAGGGCTGACAGCAGACAGGACTGTAATCTGTAATCTAGGCAAATGTCAGGGCAGGTGACAGACAGTAGCACAATCCATAATCTAAGCAAGAGGGTCAGGACAGCCAGCAGACAGTAGTGTAATCCGGGCAGGGGTCGGGGCAGACAGCAAATAGTAGCATAATCCATAATTCAAGCGAAAGGGCCAGGGCAGACAGCAGAGTAATCTGTTATCCAGTCAAGGGTCAGGGCAGGCAGCAGGCAGTATCATAATCAATAATTCATGCAAGAGGGTCAGGATAGGCCAAAGACAGTAACATAATCTGTAATCTAAGCAAGGGTCAGGGCAGGCAGCAGACAGTAGCATAATCCATAATTCATGCAAGAGGGTCAGGACAGGCAACAGACAGTAACATCATATGTAATCCAAGCAAGGGTCAGGGCTGGCAGCAGACAGGTAGCATAATCCACAATTCATGCAAGAGGGTCAGGGCAGGCAACAGACAGTAACATAATCTGTAATCCAAGCAAGGGTCAGGGCAGAGGATCAGGGCAGGCAGCAGATAGTAGCATAATCTCTAATCCAGGCAAGGTTCAGGCCAGGTAGCGGACAGTGGCATAATCTATAATCTGAGCGAAAGGGTTGAGGCAAGCAGCCGACAGTGAGGTAGCCTGTGTTGAGGCTAGTGGGTCAAAGCAGGCTGAGACACTCCAAAGACAACAAACAAGGTTCAGGAGCAAGAACACTAAACACTATCCCATGTGCAGAGCCCTGGGCTGGTGATATTTAAATACAGTGCCACATGCCCCAGCAAATAAGACTAGCCTCTAGGCAGCCTGACCATTAGGGGCGCAAGGGCGCCGCCCCCTCCCCCAATGCATGCACCTGGCCCCTAATCTCCATGCAGGGTGCTGGACCATGAATTTCAATGTGGAATTATTTTTTTTTGGAGCCTCTAATTGACTTCAAAAAGGGTGGGCTCAGGGTGCAGAGCACTGTGCTCGAGCCCACCCACTTGTGAGACATTAGCAAATTAATATTCGCTAATGTCTTCCTGCTTCTCCTCCTGGCCAATCAGGAAGCGGGTCCTGAGACCCGATTGGCCGGGAGTCTTAGGACTTCTTAGGACTTCTTAGGACTCCCAGCCAATCGGGTCTCAGTACCCGCCTCCTGTTTGGCCAGGAGGAGAAGCAACGGCCCCAGCAGCAACAGCCTCTTCCAGGAGCCCTACCCCGGATTCTGCAGTGCACCACCACCTCGTCCTCCTCCCCGCACCTCTACCACAGTATAGGGTATAGCCATGGATCACCCGGGGGGGAGGGTTGTTGGGGGTGGTGGTAGTGGATCACTGCCTATCAAGCGTGAGGGGGGTGTAGTGTGAGTGGATCGCCGCCTTGATGGATCGTTTGAGAGCCGCCAGGGGCGGGGGTTGTGAGTGCGAGTGAGGGGGCCAGGCCTGTTTGCCACCCCCCCCCCCCCCCAAAAAAAATACTGATCACCAGCCGCCACCGCCTGTGGGAGCAACAGAGGGTGCATTGCCAGCAGTGGAGGATCTGCTGCCCTGCTCTTCCGCTTAACTCATTTAGACCACATACTTTCGTACTTTCATCGCACCACAGAAAATGAAATAAGATGGTAGTATGAAATGCTCCCCGCGATTTCCTATAACTGGCCAATCACACAGTACCGGCAGATCCGGCAATACGTTGAAGTGTGAATTCCCCTTTAAGGTCAGTTACAACCTCTCCCCAATCCGTTTTATTCGAAGCAGTTTTAGCCAGTAATGGCAGGACGCCGGCTTGCTCGCACATTACCCTTCCGTCTTCCCACATCGGAGATTTGTATTTTTTCCAATATATCGAATTCCTTGACTTTGCTGTGTGTCATTTAATTACTTCCAAAAGTTAGATATATTTCAATTTCTCCGTGTAATTAATATTTTGTTGGCTTTGGGGATTTGTGTAAGTCCCCTGCTATATTAAATTTTATCTTGTAAAAAAAAAAAAAGTTATATAATTCGGCGCCATGAAAAAAAGTAATATAAAACTCAGAACAAACTTTGCATTACCTGCTCGGAATGTATATAGGATAAGAGCCGGGTGGAGTTTGTTCTGTGCTGGAAAGTTCTATGGCGCGCAAGGGGGCCATAGGGAAGGGGTTGTGCTGTGTTCTGCTATAGTATATTTTAAAGGCTCATACACATTGATGGATTTGGGGTTGGTTGACACTGGAGTGCGCGCTTTCGCACACGAGCGTTTTTGTACGTTTTAATAGGACATGTTTTTTGCGCATTCCTGTGCGGCACGCCCCTTTCATTTCAATGTCAAATGTGTTGGTATGTGCAAAAAGTACAGCAGGCTTGACTTTTAAAGTTGTGCAGCACCATGTGCTTTGGTGGACGCAACGCGTCTGGGGTGCCATTTACAATTCCCGTGTCTAGCAAGGGAGACAAGGACTTGTGCATGGAAATGTGCGTTTCTTGCACCACAATTGGTGAGAGCGGGCCCCTAATTTACTCACAAATATGCTGGATCTTACAGTGGCTTGTAAAGTACTTACATTTATGGGCATTAACACACATACAGCAATTACAATTTTTTTTTTACAACTAGATTGAATTTATGTTGGTTGAAGGATGGACTGGTGTCTTTTTCTAACCAGATTATGATTAATTTTTATTTATATATATTTTTTTTCATTTATAACTATGTAACCACACTATATTACCAAAAGTATTGGGACGCCTGCCTTTACACACGCACATGAACTTTAATGGCATCCCAGTCTTAGTCCGTAGGGTTCAATATTGAGTTGGCTCCACCCTTTGCGGCTATAACAGCTTCATCTCTTCTGGGAAGGCCGTCCACAAGGTTTGGGAGTGTGTCTATGGGAATGTTTGACCATTCTTACAAATGATTTGGACCAGTGCACAAAGCAAGGTCCATAAAGACATGGATGAGCGAGTTTGGGGTGTAGGAATTCGTAATATAGGGGTCAATGCATCCCAAAGTTGTTTTACTGGGTTGAGGTCAGGACTCTGTGCAGGCCAGTCAAGTTCCTCCACCCCAAACTCGCTCATCCATGTCTTTGTGGACCTTGCTATAACAGCTTCAACTCTTCTGGGAAGGCCGTCCACAAGGTTTAGGAGGGTGTCTATGGGAATGTTTGACCATTCTTCCAGAAGAGCATTTGTGAGGTCAGGCACTGATGTTGGATGAGAAGGCCTGGCGCGCAGTCTCCGCTCTAATTCATCCCAAAGGTGTTCTATCGGGTTGAAGTCAGGACTCTGTGCAGGCCAGTCAAGTTCCTCCACCCCAAACTCGCTCATCCATATGGACCTTGCTTTGTGCACTGGTGCGCAGTCATGTTGGAACAGGAAGGAGCCATCTCCAAACTGTTCCCACAAAGTTGGGAGCATGAAATTGTCCAAAATGTCTTGGTACGCTGACGCCTTAAGAGTTCCCTTCACTGGAACTAAGGGGCCAAACCCAACCGCTGAAAAACAACCCCCACACCATAATCCTCCCTCCCCCCCACACCATAATCCCCCCTCCACCAAATGAGCAAGGTCTATAAAGACATGGATGAGCGAGTTTGGGGTGGAGGAACTTGACTGGCCTGCATAGAGTGACACTGGCTGGGAAGGGGTTAACATCTAAGGGTGATCAAGGGGTTAAATGTGTGCCTAACCATGTGTAATGCTGCTTTTACTTTGCAGGGAGAAAAAAGAGTCATGTCGCTGCTGAAAGTGAAGAGCCCTGTGTTGTTTTCTTTAAATCGCTCAGCCGATCGGTGGGTTCCGGCCATAAATCGCTGGATCCTCTGAACAGCTTGTGCTGCAGCGAGCGTGCACCCCCTACGCCTACCCAAAAATACAAAATCGCGTACATGTATGGCGATCCAGCGGCGTAGGGCCGCAATGCTGCAGTAGAAGTGTGGTGTGCAGTTAATAGAGCTAATGGGTGAAACCTTGTGAGCTGCCACACTAAACCTAAAATAGCCTAAATTAACACAAAAAAGGATGTAACTATAATCAGCTGCTCGCACTTCCCACACTTCCCCAAAATGTGATAATATAATATATATGACACACTGTGCGGCGCTAATATGTATAAAATAAAATAAAAATGCTATACAAATGTATATATCCAGTAAAAGACTATATATAGCATAAATGTGTAAAACGTAACAACATATAAAAAGAATATATGAATGAATGGCTCGTGCTCCGTGAATTGCACTCAGTCCTCAATGAGGTATTTTAAACCAACAGCCAATGGCAACAGTCCATATATATATAAAAATAAAGTGCTCGTGCTCCGTGAATTACAATTAGTCATTGATGAGGTATTTAAACTAAACGGCAAGAGTCCATATTAACATCAAACATGTGATAATTATGTCTTTATGCGTTGTGCACACAACCCCCATCGGGTGTGCCCTCACCTTAGGGGCTTAAAAAATAAGCCTGTAATTGATAGCAATAGCCTGCAGAGACCCTCCTTTGCTCCCTATATCCTATGCAGGTTTTCACTGATATGGAACACAGGCCACTTGCTCCTCCCGATAATAACCCAGCTCAGAGGCCACTATTTCCTCCTGGTATGTTCAGAGACTCTCCTCATATACATCACATGCGGGATATGACAGCGGCATGCAATAGCGTAATAACGTTTAAAACGTTTTATTTGCAAACAGAACTCCACGTAAATACAACTCACGTTTCAAATAAACAAAAATTGCCTTTAAAGTGCTATAGTGCTGAGGGGTGATCTGTGAGTCACCTGTGGTCCGACTCTGCAGCCCCGGTTTCACGGCATTCCCCCTGTCCTATGCCAGCTCTGCCACACTTCCTGGTACCTCTCTCGCCAGCCGATCAAGCTCCTCCTACCGGTTTCGTCACAATCTCGTGACTTCCTCTGGGAATTCCAACTGTGAATAAGGAATGAAAACCCCAAAAATGTACATTTGTCAATGAAACAAGAAGTGAGGGGAAGTCTTCCAATGAGGACATCAGAAGGGGGGCGATGCCACCGGATGACGTAACCGGGTGGCCCCGCCCTTGCCTTTTTTAAGAGCTGCCAAAGTGAAGGGCAAGCAGTCGGTCGGAGGCCTCCCAAGAGGCAGAAGAGTTTTAATTTCTTGCTATTTTTCAGGTCCATTGGGCATCGTGATTGACGATGGATTTACATAGTGGGACACTTTTTAAATTTTTTATTTTTGAATAAAGGATTTGTCAAAAACTGTTTCGTGTTTTTTCTTACTTTTTGACACTTTTTTGGTGAATAGGTTCACATAGGGGGGAGGGGCCGGAATCTGGGGGCCCCTTGTTAAAGGGGGCTATCAGATTCAGATAATCCCCCCCGCGCGCAGACTCCGACAACCACAGCCCAGGGTTGACGGGAAGAGGCCCTTGTCCCCATCAACATGGGGACAAGGTGCTTTGGGGTGGGGGGGCGCAGAGCCCCCCCCTGCCCCAAAGCACCCACCCCTCCATGTTGAAGGCATGTGGCCTGGTATGGTTAAGGAGGGGGGACGCTTCCTCTTTCCCCTCCTTTTTCCTGACCTGCTGGGCTGCATGCTCGGATAAGGGTCTGGTATAGATTTTTTTTTTCAAAGGGCCTGGTATGGACGGGGGGGACCCCATGCCGTTTTTTTTCCTAATTTTTTTTACCAGCACTTATTTTTTTGTGCAGCAGTCAGTGGGGAAACCCATTGACTCATCGGTTGTTAAGGACGCGGCGGCCAGCTTCCCGGCCCCATTCCTTAATAACGAGCTCACACTGTGCCCTAATTGGGCAAAGCTTTACCCAATCAGGGCACAGAATGCACTGTGCAGCGCTCAGTGCATTGCAGGGTGATCGTCGTGGTGTTCGGCAAACTGCCGAACAGGCAAATGTTCAGCCCCAACTCATTCGCCCATCCCTAATGCATACCCATGTGCGGGCGCAAACCAGTGCTCAGACCCGTGAGCACTAGCGCTCATATGCACTCGTGACAGGTGATGGTGCAAAACCCGGCCATTTAAACTGGGCCAGTGCTCAGGATCAGTGCTGCTTTGTCTTCAGCCTCCCGTGTATCCTGTAAACCTTTTATTCTGTATCCTGATTCCAGTTGCTGACCCAGTTTGTCTTGAATACTCTCTGGACTCCACCTGCATTGACCTCAGCTTGTCCCCTGACCCCTGCTTCTGTCAGCTCCATTGACCTCCTGCTTGTCAGGGCTGGGCTCAGCCCTTCCTTCTCTAAGCTGGCCCGCTCAGCTGTCGGCTAATTGCTGACTCACCTGTTGATGATATCCTGCTCGTCAGTCCTGCCTACTTAAGCCGTCCAGTCCAAAGGATCTCTGCCTTCACCTTAGTCAACATCACAGAGGCGCTCTCCTGCATTCCTGTTTAAAGACTTGCTTGGCTGACATTCCTTCTGGCTCCAGATCCTGCTTGCTGTTTTACTACACTCATCTCCGGCTTCCTGACGTTTGGCTTGTCTGACTATCCATTCCGGTTCCTGAACTCTGGCTACGTTTTGACTACGTTTGTTCTGTTTACTTTTATTATTAAAGAAGTGTGATTTAACTGTACTTCTGTCTCGGTCTGATTTCATAGTTTCTGACACTGCTTTACTGATCTGTTCCAGACCCGGTTTGTCTCCTGACCACGCTCCTGTCTGTGCCATGTGCCCGATCCATCCTGTCTGTATATGACCCGGCCTGCTAGTCTGCCTGCTGTCACCGGTACCTGTCTACCACCCTGCTGTTTTCCGGCTGACCTACAGTCTGCTACCAGCAACCGTCTCAGCTGCCCGCTGTCACAAGCCAGTCTGCTGTCTACCGGCTTGCCTGCTTATTGGAGCCTTCTGATGACTTCACTTGCCCAGCGTGGGCACCTGCCCTGCTGCTAGCAAGACTCACAGGCGCTCGTGCCACTCTGTACTCCTGCACCTCCTGCTTACACTATCGGAAGCTAGGGTTAGCCATATTTTCTCCAAGCCAAACCCGAACACTTTAGCGGCCCGGGACACCTTTGGGTGCTCTAAGGAGGGTAATAATGTGGTGCAGCGAACAGTGGGTGTGGCCAAATTGCTCCTGCTGACATCATTGCCCTGCATCCCAGGAAGGGGATCTTCGCCCTTCCCCCAGACAGCGGCTCCTGGGTGGCAACAGCTTTGTGTGTGACTATCTATCTTGATCAGACCAGCCACAGCCTGGTCTGAATAATGTGTCCGGGTTTCAGACCGCCTGAAACCCGGACACGTGATTCAAAACCCGGACTGTCCGGGTGAATCTCGGGCAGGGGGCAACCCTATGAAGGGCTCTGAGTCGGAGGTGTAAGAGAGGCCTTCCTCGCCAAATCAGGCTCCGCTATCAGGTACGAGATAGATATACTTTAAAAGGTAAAATGCATAGACTTGTAATTCTATTTTCTCCTGCCAATCTGCCCTGAGATAAAACTCATGACTTACAGTACATCTACATCTGCTTTTAACTGGCAAGCAATTCTGTTTTTTTTTTAATACACTTCATATTTCATGTCTATTGATCATGCCGTTTAAACGTCTCCAAACCAATTCATCTTCAAATATAAAAAAAAAAACACTTAAGAGTCATCGCTTGTATTTTACCTTGATTTCCTGTAAAGGAAGCCTAAAACGCGTAGACCGTACTGAAATAAATAAAAAGCAACCATTATGGGAACTGAGGTTAAACAAAATTAAAACAAAGCAGTAAATACAACTAAAGAGCAAATCATTGTGACAGTGTTACCGAAAACTTTGAATATTAGAGTACGGTCTCGTGGAAGCCTAATTATTCACCTTAAACCTTCTTCGTACCTCCAACCCGGTATAAATAATTGATGAATTGCACACAGTAGAATACATTACTGATTTCCATTATCTGGTGTGTTTGCTTAGAACAAACAAGTACAGTAAATTCGACTTCTGCTTCCAGACACCAGCCAGTCAAATGAATAAACAACGTCTTTGGCCACTTGTGGATTTTGTACCATCGTTGCAGTAGAGCTACAAGTCATTCTTGGGCATGGCGGAGCATAAGTACAGGGGGATGCATGGGGAGCAATCTGTTTGGGGCCCCTCAAGGCCTTATTGGGAAGGAATAATTGCTCCTTTTCACTCGTTATCCTGGTTCTAACCCGTAAATTGCTCAGCAGTCTGTCACTTTTCTTCTCTTGGGGGCACTTGAGAGCTTGTGCTTGCTGGATGTGTTGTCATACATGTTTCTGCATTTTCCAAAGGAGACCTACCTAGTTCACAGACATTACAA
Source organism: Lithobates septentrionalis (assembly GCA_037952835.1). Taxonomy (NCBI): domain Eukaryota; kingdom Metazoa; phylum Chordata; class Amphibia; order Anura; family Ranidae; genus Lithobates; species Lithobates septentrionalis. The sequence goes on along the minus strand of JBBDGP010004810.1, from coordinate 151,960 downwards.
TTCATTACAAGGCACATTCTGACTGATAGGGTGCTTTGTGAAAAACTCTGAATTCTACATTGAGAGTGCGATGACCTCAGTTTCCCATTGTGTCGGTTGAATGAAGGACTTCAAGCCAGACCCGGAGGAATAAATATGATGCAGGGTCTACATCGGGGGTCTTCAAACTGCAGTCAGGTGCAGCCCTGTGATGGCTTTTATCCGGCCCTTTGGGACATTATTCCTCCCCCAATACCAAAGAGGGGGAAACTCTACTCCCACTGACGCCAAGATATTTTCTACTCCCGTTGGCCTCCTAAAGTTTGAAGGTCAGTAAACTGGCCCTTCATTTAGAATGTTTGGAGACCCCTGGTCTACATGATTGGATGGAAGAAGAGTGCCAGCAAATTAAAAATGCAAGAGGATAGTGTGGTCATATGAGGTCTTACCTTATTGGTGATCTGGTTAGATGGTACTAGAGGTATAGAGAAACTACAGGTATAGAAGCTGTGGTACTGCTGGGAGGTCATTGCAGAAAGGTCAATGGGGAGAGAGGTTGTTGTTTTATCCGGTCCTTTGGGACATTATTCCCCCCATTGTGAGCAACAGTGGGGCAAAGTTCCTGACAATGGGGCACTATTCCGTCCATTGACACCAACGTTGGGGTACTTCTCCTCCCGCTGACACCAAGGATGGGATACTATTCCTCCCACTCACACCAACAATGGGGCACTATTCCTTTCACTCAGTGGGGGCCCGTCCATTGGGGGCGCCCGGGTGCCGCCCCCTCTGTCGACGCCACCCCATTTATGCAATGGGTAGATTCATGCATAGCATGAATCTATCCACAGCCACAGCTGCCACCCCCTATTCATGCGTCCGGCCCCTTTCAGGGCACTGGGTGCATGAATCACAGTGGCGGGTTTTTTTTAAACACCTGATTAGATACAGAGGCTCTAATAGGCTTAAAAACCAGGTGGGCTTGAGTCACAGAGGATGCGCTCCGATCCCACCCAGGTGTGTTACAACAGTGTCAGGGCTGGGCTCAGCCCTTCCTTCTCAGAGCTGGCCGCTCATAATCACGCACATAGGTTGGACTTGATGGACTTGTGTCTTTTTCAACCTCCCCTACAATGTAAGATGCAGGGGGGGGCACATCATGTAACCCAGCTGACAGGATTCCATAGCTGTCAGGGCTGGTCTCAGCCTTACCTTCTCTGAGCTGGCCGCTCAGCTGCAGCTAATTTCCAGCTCCTATCTCTCCACAGTGACTCACCTGTTGATGATCCTGCTCCTTAGTCCTGCCTACTTAAGCCGTCCAGTCCAGAGGAACTCTGCCTTCGCCTTGGTCAACATCACAGAGACATCTCCTGCATTCCTGTTTAAAGACTTGCTTTGCTGACATACCTTCTGGCTCAGATCCTGCTTGCTGTTCCACTACATTGATCCCTGACTTCAGGCTTGGCTGACTATCCGTTCCGGTTACTGAACTTTGGCTATGTTTTGACTACGTTTGTTCTTTTTACTTTTATTTTTAAACAAGTGTGATTTAACTGTACTTCTGTCTCGGTCTGATTTCATGGTTTCTGACAAACAGTGAATGAATATTCGCTGTTGAAGCACTGATCCTCAATCCGGTCAACCAGAAGCGAGTGTGAGACCCGTTTTCCGATTGGCCGAAAAGAGAAGACTCCGGATTGGCCGCTGTCGCCGTGATGACCCGTGGAGAGCAGGAAAACGGGAGGCCACCACCGCCGATCAGGGGAAGCTGCCGGTGATGGGGTAAGTGCTACCGACGGACCGACAGACCGGGGGGTGGCATACTGTTTGCCGCCCCCCCCCCAAAAAATATTTCCACCAGCCGCCACTGCTTTCACTGACACCAAAGATGGGACACTATTCCTCCCCAATACCAAAGAGGGGAAACTCTACTCCCACTGACGCCAACATATTTTCTACTCCCGTTGGCCTCCTAAAGTTTGAAGGTCAGTAAACTGGCCCTTCATTTAGAATGTTTGGAGACCCCTGGTCTCCATGATTGGATGGAAGAAGAGTGCCAGCAAATTAAAAGGATAAGAAGAGGATAGTGTGGTCATATGAGGTCTTACCTTATTGGCGATCTGGTTAGATGGTACTAGAGGTATAGAGAAACTACAGGTATAAAAGTTGTGGTACTGCTGGGAGGTCATTGCAGAAAGGTCAGTGGGGTGAGATGTTGTCCCACCAACCATCCAAACCAAGGTTTATTGGAAAATAATGATTGCTCCTTTCCATTTTGTATCCTGGTTCTAACCCATAAACTTCACAGCAGTCTGTCACTTGTCTGCTCTTGAGGGCTCGCTCTTGCTGGATGTGTTGTCATGCATGTTTCTGTATTTTATTTTTGAAAAGGTTGAGTGCGGGGGGACTGTGGAGGGGCTGAGTGCCGGGGGGGGGGGATCATGGAGGAGTGAGTGCCGGGGGGACTGTGGAGGGGCTACCACTGCTTCCCACCTACATAACCATCTAGTTAAAAGGCTAAGGAAAGTTGTGATCCACTAATTGCATACCTAGAGTATCTCCCAAAAGTTAGTACACCCCTCCCATTTGTGTAAATATTTTCTTCTATCTTTTCATGTGACAACACTGAAGAAATGAGACTTTGCTACAATGTAAAGTAGTGAGTGTACAGCTTGTATAACAGTGTAAATTTGCTGTCCCCTCAAAATAACTCAACACACAGCCATTAATGTCTAAACCGGTGGCAATATACACTTATTTGGATTTCTTTTTTACCAAAAAATATGTAGCAGAATACATATTGGCCTAAATTTATGAATAAATTTGATTTTTTTTTTTTTTTTTACATTTTTTTTATCGGATATGTTTTTTATTCGATATGTTTTATAGCAGAAAGTAAAAAAAAATATTTTTTTTTTTTCAATTGTCAGTCTTTTTTTGTTTATAGCGCAAAAAAATAATAACCGCAGAGGTGATCAAATACCACCAAAAGAAAGAATTTGGGTACGGTGACGCACGACCGCGCAATTGTCAGGTAAAGTAGCGCAGTGCCGTAACGCAAAAAAATGGCCTGGTCATGAAGGGTGGGGGTAAACCTTCCGGAGCTGAAGTGGTTAAAGTGCTACATAAAATAAAGTTTATTATTATTATTTTCCCTTTCTGCAAAGTTTCTGGTTTTTTTTGTTTTTTTTAAACCATCTTGATGTTATTCCCTCCTTACTGTTCCATGTGTGGATTTCGTACTGGAGCTGCATTCCATGAATCTGCCTGTCAGCCTGGACTTGACGCCATGCTAATTTGCATCTAAACAACATTTGATATTAGTACTTCATCAATCTCAGGTTTACCGATCTCGACCCCGAACACAAAGCAAAGCAATGTACCCTTCTCTGCATTAATTGTAATCCATCCCTGTGCCTCATATGATCATCGAGTAATCACCACCTAACCGCCTTCCCAGCGAATGCTAAGCGTGGCCAACGTCACCGTCCTGTTTTTTTTTTTTTTGCCATCTGAGTTCATTACAAGGTGATGTGAAATATATGAGCGTGTCAAACTGGCGACCGTCTCGTTTTCCTGTAATGGCATCAATGAATGTGTTTGTGTTGATGCCTCTTCCATCAGGAGCACTTCAAATAGAGCAGGAGGTGACATTTATCCTGACCCCTCTCGGTGGTAAGGGCGTACCGCGAGAAGAATTATCGTTTTCACCGGTTGCTCTTTTTTTTTTTTCTCCTGCACAATATTAGTGCGTTTAATTAATCAGACTCATCCATGAAGCCATCCTTCTCCCCCACATGCGTCAGGACAAAGGTGGAAAGAGATGAGCTGGAGGGGAGTCCGGGACGTGTCCATCGCTCGGGATCACACAGGGGACTTTGGACCGGATTTATGTCTTTGTTTTATGAGGCTCTGGGTGAGGCCTGGGGCTCTTCTTGTTTGTTTTTTTTTATTATTGTTAAAATGAACCTTCCAAAGTACAACGTATGAATACAATCAGATCCGGTAAGTGAGCCGGCAACTCCAAATCCGTATAGATTTATTCATTACACGTGTAGCACCCTCTACCTAGGTAGGTGCTAGAGGTAGATTTTTGGTGAGTGCAGGTAAATTTAAAAAAAACAAAAAAAACCAAAAAAAACCTGCAAGTCAAAGGCATAATGAGCTAGTATGCATAGCATACTAGCTCATTATGAATTACTTACCTGAGATCGAAGCCCCACCCCCCGCAGCGGTCCTCATTCACCGCTCCGGCGGCCGACATCGCTCCCGGGGGTTGCTTCCGGGTATCGCGGTTCTTGCGCTGTGATTGACCGGAGCTGCGATGACGTCACTCCCGCTCATGCACGCGGGAGCTGCCGGTAACGGCACAGTCTAACCGAAGCAATGGCATACACAGTTTGCTTCAGTGCAAATACAGGGATATCTCCTAAACCATGCAGGTTTAAGAGATATCCAGTGTAGCTACAGGTAAGCCTAATTATAGGCTTGCCTGTAGTAAAAAAAATGGTTGTAAAGGGTTTACAAACACTTTAAGCTAGGCCTGTTTGTTTTGAACTGTGTGGGCTGGGAGTGGCTCAGAGTAGGCTGGTGACTCACAGACAGCAACACTTCTTGGGTACCTCCCTCTGGCTTCTAGAGGATTCTAGAAGAGAGGAGGGGAGGAGAGGTGGAGCTGTCTGAGGTGTCTCAGGGAGCCCTGACCAATCCCCAACTAGGATTGGCAGGGGGGCAGGCCTCCTTGATATACCCAGGGTCAGTCCAGCTGGGGAGGAGTTGTCGAGTGGAAGAACTTGGAAATAGAGTACTAGCTGTCATGGCCTTTGGGAAAGCTCCCCAGTCTCGGGGGGGGGGGGGGTTGACCTTTTGCATGGAGCTCGGGAGTGGAAGGGACCTTCATAGAAACAACAGGGGTGTCCTGACCAGGAGCAGGAGAGGAAAGTGGAAGGTACTGCCGGGCAAAGTCTCCAGGAGGGATCCACCAGGTGGTGGTAGGTACAGTCGGGAGAGCTGGGGAGGCATGCCGGAGCGGACTGGGAGTGTGCAGTCTGAGATGGATGTAGAGCCAGCGGGAGAGAATGTGATGTGATGGGCAGTGTAGACAGGCAGAGGACTGCACCCCGAGTCCACCCAGTTGCGTGAGAAAAGCAAATTAATATTCGCCATTGTCTTCCTGTCTTCCAGATGGTCCCCGGCCAGCTCTATGACCCTCGGAGGACGGAAGCAACGTCATGACGTCACTTCCGGCTCTGGCAGATGTAAACACTTCCATTTTTTTTTTTGCTGATAAGCCTGAGATCTCTCCATAAAGAGGATCTGTCATGCCCTATTCCTATTACAAGGGGATTTTTACATTCCTCGTAATAGGAATCAAAGTGATCAAAAAACATATGTAAACGGCATTCATGTGAGATATCGCAGTGATCATTAGAGCGAGAGCAATATTTTTAGTGCTAGACCTCCTCTGTAACTATAAACTAGTAACCTGTAACCATTCTTAAAGAGTTGACGATGGAGATTTTTAAGTACCGTACAAAAAAATAGAAATAAAGGGACACTCCTATGGCCACATCCGTATAAATTGTATGTCATAAGAAAAGAGAAGGGGGTTCAACAAGGACCCCCTGAGCGGACTTTAGAGGCACAACAAACCTGAGAAAGCATAATCAAAATGACAATATAATAAAAAAAAATTTAATATAAATACATACAATACAAACACATTGACAAAAGATAATAAAAAATCATCTATATAAAAAAATATACATAATCCAGGCCCCGATGTGTCTACGCGTTTCATATAGAACTTCTTCAGGACACATTCAGGTTTCAGTAAATACACAAGAGGGTTTCACTTGTAAAGAGACTTTAAAATGGTAGTTCAAATTTATTCAAAAAAAGACGTCAAGGTCTTAGCAATAGAGGTAGATAACCATCAACTGTTTCCATTTACAACCAATCTCGGGGTTCAGTTCCAACGAGGAAGGGCCAATAAATAGCCAATAATAAATAGTAGCACTGCAGCACCCATGGGGGGGGCACCAATGACCCCATAAACCGTGTCTGCTCAATGGTCCATGTGGAACCGTGCAAATGCACTGGGGGAGCTTGAGGTAGAATTGGATGTAAATCCCAAGGAGGATACAGAAACATCTCTGTATCCTATACATTCTGTACGAAACACGTAGACACATCGGGGCCTGTATCATGTATATTTTTTATATAGATGATTTGTTATTATGTTTTGTCAATGTCTTTGTATTATATGTATTTATATTGAATAAAATTGATTATATTGTTATTTTGTTTATGCCTTCTCAAGTTTGTTGTGCCTCTAAAGTCCGCTCAGGAGGTCCTTGTTGAACCCCCCCCCTTCTCTTTTCTTTTAAGTACCGTAGTTCGGCACCATTCCACGAGTGTGCGCAATTTGAAAGCGTGACATGTTTGGTATCTATTTACTCGGTGTAACATCATCTTTTATAAACTGGGTTATCTATTGTGTTTTCCTGCATAAAATTCATTAACGTGTATTTTTTCACAAAAAATTGTGTTTGAAAAATTGCTGCGCAAATACCATGTGACATAAAAAATTGCAACACCCACCATTTTATTCCTTGGGGTCTCTGCTAAAAAAAAAAAACATATGTATAATATTTGGGGGTTCTGAGTAATTTTCTAGCAAAAAAAAGAAATGATGATTTTCACATTAAGGGGAGAAATGTCAGAATTGGCTTGGGTGGCAAGGGATTAAACTGACTTCATCTGCAGATTAAAGTTCTTCTCTTTGATCTGTAGATGAAGAAAAACAGCAGGATACAAAAAGAAACAATGTTTCTTTTTATCTTTTGGCTGAGTGGCTGAGCAATGTTGTTGATAAACCTTACTGCTTTTTTTTTTGACAGCTCCAATTGCTTGGACTTCAGTTTACACTTCTACAGTCAATAGGGGAACCCCACTGACAGCTGAATGAGTAATCAGTTGTTAAGGACGCTGCAGCCCCCGCTCCTTAACAGCGCGATGACCGCCAGCCATGAGCGATCGTGACCAGGAGACACAGAACAGAGACGAGTGCATGTAAACACCCACTTCCCTGTTCTGTTCTGACAGGAATGACAGATCGTGTGTTCCTATTAGCTAGGAACCACGATCCGTCACTTCCTGCAGTTAGTCCCCCCCTTCAGTTAGAATCACCTCCCAGGGAACACAGTTAACCCCTTCACCGCCCCCCTAGTGTTAACCCCTTCACTGCCAGTGTCATTTTTACAGTAATCAATGCATTTTTAATCGCATCGATCACTGTATTAATGCCAATGGTTCCAAAAATGTGTCAAAATTGTCCAATGTGTCCGCCATAATGTCGCAGTCGCGATAAGAATCGCAGATCGCCTCCATTACTAGTAAAAAAAAAAATAATAATAAAAATGATATAAATCTATCCCTTATTTTGTAGAAGCTATAACTTTTGCGCAAACCAATCAATATACGCTTATTGCGATTTTTTTTTACCAAAAACATGTAGAAGACTACATATCGGCCTAAACCGAGGAAAAAAAATTGTTTTTTTTAATATATTTTTGGGGGATATTTATTATAGCAAAAAAGTAAAAAATAATGCGTTATTTTCAAAACTGTCGCTCTTTTTTTGTTTATAGCGCAAAAAATAAAAACCGCAGAGGTGATCAAATACCACCAAAAGAAAGCTCTATTTGTGGGAAAAAAAGGACATCAATTTTGTTCGGGTGCAACGTCGCACGACCGCGCAACTGTCAGTTAAAGCGATGCAGTGCCGAATCGCAAAAAGGTCAGGTCAGGGGGTGGATTCTTCTGGGGCTGAAGTGGTTAACAACCGATAATTTTTTTTACATTTCAGCTGTCAGTGGCAGAATTGAGCCTGAAAGTATCGGTTTCAGGTATCGGAGCATTTGCACGTGTAGCGATACTTGTGTAAATGCTTAGTATCAGCACTGATACCAATACCCGTAATCGGCGCAACCCTACATACCAGTACGTCACTTTGCCCGCACAGGCCGCCCATCTGCAGTACATGGTGGGTGGGTAGTCCGCAAGTCGTTAATACGTGTGCAAAAATTTTTTAAAAATTGCCTCAGTAGGCAAGTGGTTAACGCAGCCGCTGGTGTGAATGACCCCCGAATCGTCTCTGGTGGTCCACCTCGGTAATATTGTGTGCTCTACATAAAATGTCCTTGATCTCCAATGTGATGACCCCCCGTATAACGGAACATTAGCGGTCCAATCTGCATATCACGCGGCAGGTGTGATACCTCTCGGTATCTCGGTACCTCTCTAATCTAAGCCGAGAGCCGCTAAATACTTCGACCGTTGGTGCTGAAGAGAAAGATTGGTGTCACCGGCCGCGAAAAAGTAAAAGAGCCTCTAATGAGCGAATGATGGTCTGCCTTCGGAGAGATTACCATATTGTGCCGCGCTGCCCACAGACAGATTAACCTTCAAAATATCACCGGGGGGGGGGATATAATTGCCGGGGGGGTGATGCCGGGGGGGGGTGATGCCGGGCGAGTCTCCGTAGCGTTGAAGTGGTTAAGACGAATCTTCCCCGTGATGAATTGTTCGGCTGGGAACCCGTCTCGCTTACACGCCATCGCGCCGAAATAATTCTCCCCTTTGTCCATTGAAACTTCATGACTCGTTTCATTTAATACATTAAAAGATTTAATTAAACTCCCAAATTAATTGTACAGTATGGAGCGGGCTGCATACTAATTGTACCATCATAACATTTTCATCGGGAGATGAGTCCACAGCGGTTTTGTTTGTACTTTTTATTTTTTTATTTTCTCTCTCTCTCTCTCTCTCAATATTGTAGAATGTTACAGGTCTTTATTAACCCCTTCAATACCGGGGCACTTTTACCCCCCTTCCTGTCCAGGCCGATTTTCAGCTTTCTCACACTTTGAATGACAATTGTGCGGTCATGCTACACTGTACCCATTTTAAATTGTTATCAATTTTTTTTTTTTGAGACAGAAAGAGCTTTCTTTTGGTGGTTGTCACGGAACGTCCCACACTCCGCTTGAGTGCTTCCGTCAGTATACCACTTCCTTGTAGTCTGGATACAGATATCAGATATTCCAACCTCTCTGAGCACAAAACAAGGCGACACTTGCTTGTTGCTAACATAGACTGACTTTTTATTTGAGATCTCACACAAATATATACACAGCAGAATGACTAAAACCTAACCTAATTAACATGAGCTAATTAACTAATCATTTACCCAGACCAGATGACTCAGAGACATGACCTGTAGGACACAGACTTGTGGGCACCGAGCTTCACACAGTAGTATAAACACAATAGCAGGAGCTAATTACAATTAACAATACAAACAACAATCTCCCCCCTCCTCAGCCTAGACTGTTTGTCTCCTAGCCAGTCCTGGTGGCTAATGCGATCAGCTCATTCAATTAACACACATTACCATAAACATCAACACAGGGTTAATTAGAACGAACAACAATGAGTTGAATACCCTTAGAACCTGTGGTAAGCCAGACTAGACTCATTTACATTAAACACATTATAGCAGAGAACAAGACAGGTAGTTGGAGTTGATGACACCAGCATCTCCTCACAGTATGTGTCCCAACAGTATGAATCAAACAACATACAATCTATACATATATACACGACTGAGTCCGATTAGTACAGTTCAGACTGGATTTCTAATTCATCTCACAAAGAGTATTGTTCCCTTGAAAATCCAGGGCCCATAATCAAAAGGCAAGTGGCTAGCATTCAGTCCTCTCCAACAGCCTCTGTCCCGGCTAGGTCTGTCACAGTGGTATTTAATCATCACTGGATTTTTTTTATTCTTTGCTAAACAAATGAAAAAATACGGAAAATGTTGAAAAAAAAAAGTTTTTCTTTGTTTCTGTTATAAAATGTTGTAAATAAGTAATCTTTATTCCTTCACTGATGGGCATTGATGAGGAGGCATTGATACATTAATATGCAGCACTGATGGGCGCTGATAGGTGGCACTGATAGGTGGCACTGATAGGCGGCACTAATATGCGGCACTGATAGGCGGCACTATTAGGTGGCACTGATGAGGAGGCACTAATATGCAGCACTAATGGTCACTGATGGGAACTACTATGCAGCACTGATAGGCAGCACTTATATGCGGCACTGAAGGACGGAACTGATAGACAGCCTCTAGGGGCACTGATATGCAGCAATGATGGGCACAGTGGCGGATCCAGAGTCTAATCTCGGGAGGGGCACTGCTAGAAAATATGTTTTTTTGCGGGCAATTTATCGGGGCAATGGCTGGTGTTGGTGCTTTCATCCTTACTGCACCATGGTTGTTATGGTGTCAGGATGATTGAAGCTCATTATTTCTATTATTACATTGTAATATAAAATGAAATGGTTCAACTCACCATAATGCAGAATCAGTGGGAGCACTGAGCGTGTCAGTTTTCACGTCGACCTGCCTTCAGATGCTTGAAAAAAGAGTTTGGGGTTGGGACTTTATATGAGGCAATAACTGAGATTTACCTCCATCCCTATTCATTTGGAAAAGACAAAAAGAGGGTGGGACTTTATATGAAGCACACTGTTACATAACATAGTATGAACCAATCAAAGTAAATATTAGTATTTATTAATTACAAAAAGGCATACATGACATAGTAACATAGTAAAATTCATAAAATTGCATAATATATAGTGGGTAACATACATATCTTTATATAGCAATCAATATATAGTACATATTAAGCTTACAATAAAAACTCAATAGACCTAGAAATGCAAGCCTGATTGTAATGGTAGCGTAAAACTCAATAATAATAGATTGGTGCATAATAATAATTTTGATAGTAGTCAGATAGAGTGGTAGAACATGGGGGAATGTGACGTCGCATCATAGGAAAGCTCTACGCGTTTCGTGGTTAAGTATACCACTCGTCAGGAGCAGATGCAGGGTTTGGGCTATATCTAGGATAGATAACCAAGATTGATAGAGTAAAAATATTATATATAAACAAAAAAATATATACAAAATAGGAAGGAAAGAGGGGGAGCAGACAAGGATCCCAACCACTCTTACCTGGTCATGTAGACTAATAGATTTGTATATGGTAACCATCATGGAATAATACTAGATATGGTGTTAACCCCGGAAACTGAGGTAGTATAACCCTGAGGCAAGACATTGGCACCAGCAGCCATAGAAAAGACATGTAGATAAGGATCTCCAGTACTAAAGTATTAGAGTATGGTAGAATAAAATAGTATGCTGTAGTTGATTCCAAAAAATTCCTGTAGAGATAAACATAGGAACAGTGAGCTCATGGCCACTAAGTACTGGAGAAAGAGAACACCTGAGTGAGTGGGGTACTCAGTGAAGTGAAAGGAAAAAAGAAGAAAGGTTGGTGAGGATCGTGTGTGAACCAATTGCCATAAAGCTGATGGTGACTGAGCATAGTAGTCCATAGAATAGGAATATGTGAGAAAGGGTGAAGAGGTATGGTGGAACCATATAGGGTTAGGTGTAATAGGTGACGGAGTAAGGCGGGGAAGGTGAAGTGAATAGTAGAGTGACAAACGAACAGGTAAAGTGCGGGGGATAAAGGTGGGGGAGGTGAAGTGAATAGTAGAGTGACAAACGAACAGGTGAAGTGCGGGGGATAAAGGTGGCTGGAACAATGATAGAAGGATAGACAAGCCAATGGTAGGAAGGATGTACATACCATGAATAGAGGCGCGGTGCATAGAAAGGAGATGGTGGCCAATGTGCTAAGGGCAACCACCAACGGCACGCTGCGTGAAGAGGGAGGGTGGCGCCATCGCCTGAGCTCAATCCAGTGCTCGGCGTTGAGGCACCAAACCTCCCTCATATACACGCGGAATGGACGAACACGCCGGCGTCATGACATCATGGTTGGCGCCATGACGCAGGGCGTGTGGGCGTGGCGTCGATCCACAGCGGGATCGCCTCCCCCGCCCCTCGGGATAGAGAGAGGAAGGGGGGTACCCGGTGCGGGTCGCAGTTCCCGGGGACAACGGAAGTAGTCCAACCCTGACCACAGTGTGTAGCACTGTGTAATGAGGATTGGCTAGGTCACAAATCATATGCAGGGTAAAATGGTGTAGCAGTGTGCTTCCATCCCTGATAATTGAAAAAAGAGTTTGGGGTTGGGACTTTATATGAGACAATAACTGAGATTTACCTCCATCCCTATTCATTTGGAAAAGACAAAAAGAGGGTGGGACTTTATATGAGGCACACTGTTACATAACATAGTATGAACCAATCAAAGTAAATATTAGTATTTATTAATTACAAAAAGGCATACATGACATAGTAACATAGTAAAATTCATAAAATTGCATAATATATAGTGGGTAACATACATATCTTTATATAGCAATCAATATATAGTACATATTAAGCTTACAATAAAAACTCAATAGACCTACAAATGCAAGCCTGATTGTAATGGTAGCGTAAAACTCAATAATAGAGTGCCAATGTCTTGCCTCAGGGTTATACTACCTCAGTTTCCGGGGTTAACACCATATCTAGTATTATTCCATGATGGTTACCATATACAAATCTATTAGTCTACACGACCAGGTAAGAGTGGTTGGGATCCTTGTCTGTTCCCCCTCTTTCCTTCCTATTTTGTATATATTTTTTTGTTTATATATAATATTTTTACTCTATCAATCTTGGTTATCTATCCTAGATATAGCCCAAACCCTGCATCTGCTCCTGACGAGTGGTATACTTAACCACGAAACGCGTAGAGCTTTCCTATGATGCGACGTCACATTCCCCCATGTTCTACCACTCTATCTGACTACTATCAAAATTATTATTATGCACCAATCTATTATTATTGAGTTTTACGCTACCATTACAATCAGGCTTGCATTTCTAGGTCTATTGAGTTTTTATTGTAAGCTTAATATGTACTATATATTGATTGCTATATAAAGATATGTATGTTACTCACTATATATTATGCAATTTTATGAATTTTACTATGTTACTATGTCATGTATGCCTTTTTGTAATTAATAAATACTAATATTTACTTTGATTGGTTCATACTATGTTATGTAACAGTGTGCCTCATATAAAGTCCCACCCTCTTTTTGTCTTTTCCAAATAAATAGGGATGGAGGTAAATCTCAGTTATTGCCTCATATAAAGTCCCAACCCCAAACTCTTTTTTCAATTATCAGGGATGGAAGCACACTGCTACACCATTTTACCCTGCATATGATTTGTGACCTAGCCTAGCCAATCCTCATTACACAGTGCTACACACTGTGGTCAGGGTTGGGCTACTTCCGTTGTCCCCGGGAACTGCGACCCGCACCGGGTACCCCCCCTTCCTCTCTCTATCCCGAGGGGCGGGGGAGGCGATCCCGCTGTGGATCGACGCCACGCCCACACGCCCTGCGTCATAGCGCCAACCATGATGTCATGACGCCGGCGTGTTCGTCCATTCCGCGTGTATATGAGGGAGGTTTGGTGCTCAGTCACCATCAGCTTTATGGCAATTGGTTCACACACGATCCTCACCAACCTTTCTTCTTTTTTCCTTTCACTTCACTGAGTACCCCACTCACTCAGGTGTTCTCTTTCTCCAGTACTTAGTGGCCATGAGCTCACTGTTCCTATGTTTATCTCTACAGGAATTTTTTGGAATCAACTACAGCATACTATTTTATTCTACCACACTCTAATACTTTAGTACTGGAGATCCTTATCTACATGTATTTTCTATGGCTGCTGGTGCCAATGTCTTGCCTCAGGGTTATACTACCTCAGTTTCCGGGGTTAACACCATATCTAGTATTATTCCATGATGGTTACCATATACAAATCTATTAGTCTACACGACCAGGTAAGAGTGGTTGGGATCCTTGTCTGCTCCCCCTCTTTCCTTCCTATTTTGTATATATTTTTTTTTTTTGTTGTTTATATATAATATTTTTACTCTATCAATCTTGGTTATCTATCCTAGATATAGCCCAAACCCTGCATCTGCTCCTGACGAGTGGTATACTTAACCACGAAACGCGTAGAGCTTTCCTATGATGCGACGTCACATTCCCCCATGTTCTACCACTCTATCTGACTACTATCAAAATTATTATTATGCATCAATCTATTATTATTGAGTTTTACGCTACCATTACAATCAGGCTTGTATTTTTAGGTCTATTGAGTTTCTATTGTAAGCTTAATATGTACTATATATTGATTGCTATATAAAGATATGTATGTTACCCACTATATATTATGCAATTTTATGAATTTTACTATGTTACTATGTCATGTATGCCTTTTTGTAATTGATAAATACTAATATTTACTTTGATTGGTTCATACTATGTTATGTAACAGTGTGCCTCATATAAAGTCCCACCCTCTTTTTGTCTTTCCCTGCCTTCAGATGCAGCTTGTCACTTGCCACATCCCTGCCACAAGCTGCGGATTGTCACTTGCCTGCCACCAGATACTGATTGTCACTTGCCACATCACCTGCCACACATTGCAGATTACACTTGCCACGTCACCTGCCACACATTGCAGATTACACTTGCCACGTCACCTGGCACATGTTGCTGACTATCACTTGTCATGTCACCTGCCACACATTGCAGATTACACTTGCCACGTCACCTGCCACATGTTGCTGATTGTCACTTGCCATGTCACCTGCCACACATTGCGGATTACACTTGCCATGTCACCTGCCGCATGTTGCCGATTGTCACTTCTCACGTCACCTGCCACACATTGCGGATTACACTTGCCATGTCACCTGCCGCATGTTGCCGATTGTCACTTCTCACGTCACCTGCCACACATTGCGGATTACACTTGCCATGTCACCTGCCACACATTGCAGATTACACTTGCCATGTCACCTGACACACATTGCAGATTACACTTGCCATGTCACCTGCCACACATTGCCGATTGTCACTTCCCACGTCACCTGCCACATGTTGCTGATTGTCACATCACCTGCCACATGTTGCTGATTGTCACATCACCTGCCACATGTTGCTTATTGTCGTTGGCCTGCTAAGGTGCAGATTGTCAGAGTGAAGGCAGGCAGCAGAGAGATGATGTAATCTCTCTGCTGCCCACGGCTGTACAGTGAGAGCAGAACTGCAGTGATGCAGGGCGGGTGGTGAGAGATGATGTCATCTCTCTGCTCCCCGCCCGCCGGCTCACTGACTGGCCAGTCTCTCTGCTCACCTGTGGACCGGCCCGCCCCCTCACACGATGTCTGCCCTGCACGCCCACACACTCAGCTGGCGACCCCCCCTCACTCGTTCGTCGACCTGCCCACTCAGGCTCTCTCTCA
Source organism: Lithobates septentrionalis (assembly GCA_037952835.1). Classification (NCBI taxonomy): domain Eukaryota; kingdom Metazoa; phylum Chordata; class Amphibia; order Anura; family Ranidae; genus Lithobates; species Lithobates septentrionalis. Next base: position 136,595 of record JBBDGP010004810.1, on the reverse strand, counting down.
CCTGGCCCGCTCATTAACCCGCACACTCACCCTCCCGCCCGCTCACTCATCCGCTGACTGGTCTGCCAATCACAAATTTCTCGGAGGGGGCAATTGCCCCGTTGCCATCACTGATGGGCAATGAAAGGCAGCACTGATGAGCACTGGTGGGCACTGCTGATGGGGCTGCACTGATAATCACTGCACTGATGATCAGCACAATCCCCCTCCCCCCCACCGTTGCCATCAGGAAAGCCGCCTATTGGCTCTCCTCTACTTACATGCTGTCAGCGTGAATAGAGGAATGCCAATAACCGGCACTTATTTTTTACACTGTGGTCAGCTGTGATTGGACACCGCTGATCACATGGTAAAGAGCCTACGTCATAGGCTCTTTACTGTGATCAGAGAGCCGTATGTGTCCAAGAGACGCACTGCACCACCAATCGCCGTGGGGCGCGCATGAGCAGCATGTTGTGAAGGACGTCACATGATGTCCAGTCACAATTAAACCACCGCCCCGCCATCATTTTGCTATAGGCCAGGCAGGATGGGGTTTAAAGTGGTTGTAAACCTTTGAGATGAACAAAGCATATCCATCTATAGTGTGTACTTGCCTCAATCCAAAGCACTTACTGTGGTTCCTACCTGCTCTAGTCTTCCCTGTCCAAGGGACCTTGCACTTCTCCTAGGAGCGCCATATGTACTGTGTACTTCTACACTCTTTCGATTTTGTGCATCCCCTGCAACAAAAATGTGATTTTTTGTGAGATACTCCTAATCGGAAATCATGCCAGGGATGCAGACCCTGTCAGTTTCCTCATTAGAGCCCTGCAGGTGCAGCAGCTGATTGATAATCATAAAATCACTACCATTCACATTCACTCATGCACATAGACACAGACAAACAAACAGCTATTTCTTCAGAATAACAAAGTGAAGGAATCTGCAAAAAAAGTTTCTTAAAATCCCTGCAATGAGGGGGCGTGGCTTGGCAGCGCGAGTGAATGGCTGCCTGATTGATCAGCTCTGCAGACCCACCAGCTCCAGCGACGAGACACAATGTAAAATCTATCCTCCATACCTCCTGGACACCCCCGCACATCCTGACCGCCATGTCAAAGCGGAGAAAGGAGTTTAGATTTCCGAAGAAGCTCATCGCATTCTTTTCCTCTTCTGGGCAGACAAGCTGCGAAGATGGCGCCAGCAGCGCCTTTGGAGGTTCAGCGCGGCTCTCCTCTTCTCCTCACAGACAGACTACCCATCAACAGATTGCGGCAACTCCTCCCTCAGACAGCCATGGTGAGTCCTCTCCCCCTGGCTCCTCATCCACAGCCAGCCCTGCCAAGTCCAGGTTTAGGACAGAAGAGCCTGATTATTACACACAGCACAGCCCCGTGTCTGCTCAGCAATCCTCAGTGCTGGACTCATTCCCAGCATCAGACCAACCTATATCAGAGCACACAATGAAGAATATCCTCCTGTCACTGAGGCAGACCCTTTACACAGATCTGTCCACAGCTGTATACTCCCGATCCCCATTGAAAATGTCACCTGTGACGAAACGCGTCTGGGAGGGCATGTGCCGACGTCACCACGTCGTTCTAGAGGAAGACGGGCTGCTGTAATTGCCGGCCGGCATTGTTTTTATACGCAATCTTTTATCTACAATTATGTAAGTGCATTACCATTTTTATAATAAATCGTTGAGACTGTATAACGCTATGGTCAGTTTTCTTTTTCCTTTGAGCTTATCATTGAATTACGGCCATGGACTCTGTGAGACGCCTAGGATAATTTTCAGCCATCTGGTTTGCTTCCTGTGTGTTCCAGTGGTCAACACTGCAAGCTAAAGGCCGTGGCTGGGTTACAGCCAAATGCCCTTTGTGCTTGCCATCTGGTAAGCAGGTTTAAATTACGGTGGTCGGGCACTCTTTTTTTTGTGTGGAGTCACTGTGGTGTCACATAAAGGAGGACTGGTTCTTCATATGGACTATTAGTTTGCTCAATCATTAATTTATTTATCATATATAATTTGTGTTTATTTGGCGCAGTTCTTCCCCTTTTTTTTCCCCCTATCTATATCTGTGCAGAAACAAGACCAGCGTATTAACACTATAGAATCTAAAGTGGGAGAATTATACACTGCACACAATGAAATGGTGGATGCAGTCGCAGATCATGGAGATGAACTCCAGGAAATCCGACTCAAACTTGCCGATTTAGAGGACGGCTCCCGCAGGAACAACATAAAATTCCGGAACATTCCGGAATCGGTCCAACAATCTGATCTAGCAAAATTTCTACAGTCCTTTATGCGCACTTTAAATACCCGAACTAACTGAGCACGACCTGGAAATCGACAGAGCGTGTAGACTCCCTAAACCTCCCCTTCTACAAGCCTCTATACCCAGAGATGTGCTGCCACGTATTCACTTCTTTACGGTCAAGGAGCAAATAACGTATGCAGCTAAACGCACAGCGAGGCTCCCTGACCCCGATTCCGATATAGATTTCTATGCTGACCTCTCCAAAGTGACAATGGAAAACCGCAGGCAGCTGGCAACAACCACCAAAGCACTTCAGAACCACAAAATCCCCTACTAATGGGGATTCCCCACCAAATTGCTCATCGCCCACCAAAAACAAAATCCATCGAGTAAAAACACTCCCTGCGGGTCTACAATTGCTGCAGGCTTGGAGCATCATACCAGGGGTGAAATGTATGATCCCTCGCGCTACCAAGTGAATTTAACCACTTTCATACCAGGCCTATTCTGGCACTCCTCCCCTACATGTAAAAATCATCATTTTTTTGCTAGAAAATTATTTAGAACCCCCAAACAATATATATATTAAAGAAAAATTATTTTCCCCATGGGGCTTTAAAACAGCAATGCACATAATGAAAGGAAGTTCTTAATGGATGTATAAAAAGTTTTATCCAATATCATGGTTTGAAATACAGTATAGAGAATCATCTGGTACAGTAACACACATCTTATTCCCCAGTGCAGTAACAAACACATATTCATACACATAGTTAGGTTACATAAATAGCAAGCCCCGACGCGTTTCGACCTGTATATGGTCTCTTCAGGGGGACAGTTGGATCTAAAAAAGAATTACATAAATTAAATTCAAATAGATAAATATATATATTATTGTGCATCACTTGGATTAAACCAAGATAATGAGTCTTTACCGCTAAGTGGTGGAATGGGTGTTCTCTAGTCCAGGATATGTGCTGAGGGCCAATGGAAACACCGGAGGGCTCGGGGGGCCACCCTCACTCTCCCAGGAGAGCCAGCCTCAGGGGGCTTGCAAGGAGCCACACTTAGCGCGCCCCCCGGGAGGGGGGGGGGAATGAGGGGGAGGAGCCCACACCTGCAACAGAAACCCAAGAATAGCCATGTATTAGTTATAGGAAGTTTAATAATTAGCTTGGTAATGTACTGAGTGTTTCCAATTTGTCTATGTGGAGACTGGCGTTGGATAGGATTTTTACTATGTAAATATATTGAGATGTTAATTCCATCCCATAAATGTAATCGACAAAATTTAATGATCGTGTGATCCAACAATGCAGTGGTATGGTAGGTCTATTATAATGGATAGGTAAATAAGAAGGATGAAATGGGTGAAAAAGAGGGGGAAAGGTGTGTGTGTGTGAAAAAAAAAAAAAGGAAAGAAAGAAAAAACAACAACTATGGCCTAAATGGAGAGGAGTGCATTATGTGGTGGAGGATAGTGTGAATGAGGTGGTGCATGATGTGGTAACATGACATGGTGCTTGCTTGGTGCCTGCTGTGTGAAAACAAAAATGAAAAGTAAACTAAAAAGTAAAAAAAGTCTAAAATTAGGTGAAAAGCCAATCAAAATGTGAAAATGTGTATGTAGGGTGGTGGAGAGTGCTGTGTGGAATAAAGGTGAAATAACAAGAAGTTTACCTTATCAGTTGTAAAAATCGTGTAGGCTGGAGGTAATGCTGGACTTGTTGAAAAGTTCAATGTAATAAGCTTGGTGGCGATCATGCAAAAATAGGGGCTCTGGTGTAGAAAGAACCTGGCAGCAGTAGCATTCATCCTGGCCTGCAGGAGATCATGATCTGATTTTCAGGCCTCCAGTCTCCCTTTATATCCAAATTCAGGCAAATGGGATAATCATGTGCAGGTGCAAACCCCCCACCCACACCGCCCACAAGAAAAAAAAAAACCCGGAAGGATTGGCGCTGGAACCGCTGATGGAGCGGCCCCTGTGTGGCTCCCTCGGCGTCCCAGAAGGCCAACAGGCCCCGACCACTGTCGTCATCTCCGCCGCAATGCACGTGACGTCATGACGTTGTGCGCAAGCCAGGCCCTTACAGGCATGCGCACTCCGCCAAACGTCCGGAGATGAACACGGGACGCCGCCGGCAGGATAGAGCTCACCTTAACTGCAGCGATGAGCAAAAAAGGGGGCACGCAAAGGAATTTGCATGCCCCCCCTTTTCCTGCCGGGAAGCCGCGAGGGGTCAGACTCATCCCAAGAAGGGAGAGGGGGCACCACCAACACCCGCCAGTCCAAAAAACGGCCCTCAAAGCAAAAACAAAATACTAGGGATGGTGTCAGTAGGACATGAATGATTGACTTTATGGGATCACCAACATAGCACACAGCAAATGTTGATGGTCTGGTATGTTTTTTGTTTGTTTTTACATTTTTTACATTTTTTATTTTTTACATGGGCTGTGTGTTGGTTACAGCCCATGTAAAAAATAAAAAATGTAAAAAATGTAAAAACAAACAAAAAACATACCAGACCATCAACATTTGCTGTGTGCTATGTTGGTGATCCCATAAAGTCAATCATTCATGTCCTACTGACACCATCCCTAGTATTTTGTTTTTGCTTTGAGGGCCGTTTTTTGGACTGGCGGGTGTTGGTGGTGCCCCCTCTCCCTTCTTGGGATGAGTCTGACCCCTCGCGGCTTCCCGGCAGGAAAAGGGGGGGCATGCAAATTCCTTTGCGTGCCCCCTTTTTTGCTCATCGCTGCAGTTAAGGTGAGCTCTATCCTGCCGGCGGCGTCCCGTGTTCATCTCCGGACGTTTGGCGGAGTGCGCATGCCTGTAAGGGCCTGGCTTGCGCACAACGTCATGACGTCACGTGCATTGCGGCGGAGATGACGACAGTGGTCGGGGCCTGTTGGCCTTCTGGGACGCCGAGGGAGCCACACAGGGGCCGCTCCATCAGCGGTTCCAGCGCCAATCCTTCCGGGTTTTTTTTTTTTGTTTTTTTTTTCTTGTGGGCGGTGTGGGTGGGGGGTTTGCACCTGCACATGATTATCCCATTTGCCTGAATTTGGATGTAAAGGGAGACTGGAGGCCTGAAAATCAGATCATGATCTCCTGCAGGCCAGGATGAATGCTACTGCTGCCAGGTTCTTTCTACACCAGAGCCCCTATTTTTGCATGATCGCCACCAAGCTTATTACATTGAACTTTTCAACAAGTCCAGCATTACCTCCAGCCTACACGATTTTTACAACTGATAAGGTAAACTTCTTGTTATTTCACCTTTATTCCACACAGCACTCTCCACCACCCTACATACACATTTTCACATTTTGATTGGCTTTTCACCTAATTTTAGACTTTTTTTACTTTTTAGTTTACTTTTCATTTTTGTTTTCACACAGCAGGCACCAAGCAAGCACCATGTCATGTTACCACATCATGCACCACCTCATTCACACTATCCTCCACCACATAATGCACTCCTCTCCATTTAGGCCATAGTTGTTGTTTTTTCTTTCTTTCCTTTTTTTTTTTTTCACACACACACACCTTTCCCCCTCTTTTTCACCCATTTCATCCTTCTTATTTACCTATCCATTATAATAGACCTACCATACCACTGCATTGTTGGATCACACGATCATTAAATTTTGTCGATTACATTTATGGGATGGAATTAACATCTCAATATATTTACATAGTAAAAATCCTATCCAACGCCAGTCTCCACATAGACAAATTGGAAACACTCAGTACATTACCAAGCTAATTATTAAACTTCCTATAACTAATACATGGCTATTCTTGGGTTTCTGTTGCAGGTGTGGGCTCCTCCCCCTCATTCCCCCCCCCCTCCCGGGGGGCGCGCTAAGTGTGGCTCCTTGCAAGCCCCCTGAGGCTGGCTCTCCTGGGAGAGTGAGGGTGGCCCCCCGAGCCCTCCGGTGTTTCCATTGGCCCTCAGCACATATCCTGGACTAGAGAACACCCATTCCACCACTTAGCGGTAAAGACTCATTATCTTGGTTTAATCCAAGTGATGCACAATAATATATATATTTATCTATTTGAATTTAATTTATGTAATTCTTTTTTAGATCCAACTGTCCCCCTGAAGAGACCATATACAGGTCGAAACGCGTCGGGGCTTGCTATTTATGTAACCTAACTATGTGTATGAATATGTGTTTGTTACTGCACTGGGGAATAAGATGTGTGTTACTGTACCAGATGATTCTCTATACTGTATTTCAAACCATGATATTGGATAAAACTTTTTATACATCCATTAAGAACTTCCTTTCATTATGTGCATTGCTGTTTTAAAGCCCCATGGGGAAAATAATTTTTCTTTAATCCAATTTCGGGGTGTGCAGCCTTTCTTGTCTCTTTTTATATGTGTCTTCCTTTTTTCATATAACAATATATATATATATATATATATATATATATATATATATATATATATATATATATATATATATTAGCAGCCACCCTAGGAAGCAAAATGGTGGTCGTTGCAACTTTTTATCTCACATGGTATTTGTGCAACAATTTTTCAAACGTTTCATGATTTAAAAAATAACAAAACAGTAAAGTTAGCCCAATTTTTTGTATAATGTGAAAGATGATGTTACGCCAAGTAAATGGATACCTAATATGTCACGCTTTAAAATTGCGCACACTCATGGAATGACGCCAAACGTCAGTACTTAAAAATCTCCATAGGCGACAATTTAAAATTATTTACAGGTTATATGTTTAGAATTACAGAAGAGGTCTAGTGCTAGAATTGTTGCTTACACTCTAACGCACGCGGCGATACCTCACATGTGTGGTTTGAACAGTGTTTACATATGTGGGCGGGACATACATGTGCGTTCGCTTCTGAGCGCGAGCTACCAGGAAGAGGGACGTTTTACTTTATTTTTATTTTTTTACACTTTCTTTTACATTTTTTTTGATCACTTTTATTCCTATTACAAGGAATGTAAACATCCCTTGTAATAGGAATCATTCGTGATAGGTCCTCTTTATGGAGAGATGTGGGGTCAATAAGACCCCACATCTCTCCTCCAGGCTGGAAAGCATGAGATCAGAGAAAAAACCCACAATCTCATGCTTACCAGCCGCGGCTTTGTTTACATCCGCTTCCTGGGCCTCCGACGGTCATAGAGATGACTGGTGACCATCTGGTCACCGGAAATCGCTATGGTCGTCATCCGGCGGCAGCCGATTCTTTCTCTGGGTCCCCGACGGCACAGGAGAGCCCGGAGAAACACCGGATGGCGGTGGGAGGGGGGGATGTCCCCTCCCATCGCCTGTAAGTACGATCAAGCGGCAGAACTGCCGCTATGATCATTCCTATGGTGCACAGAATCGCCGGCTGAAAACAAGGATATCTGAATGATGCCTGTCACCCATCATTCAGATATTCCCACTGAAAGTGAAAGACGACATATGACATCTTTGGGCGGAAAGTGGTTAAAAAATAAATAAAATAGGTGAAAACTGCTGCTGGACCTAAAGTGTATACAGTGCACAAGAATAAATGTGAAAGTGATCAGCGCAACTTTCTAAATCATGAATAAAGTTAATAATTGGTTGATAATGTGCTAAAATTATTAAATAATTAAACAAGCATAACCATGAAAACGGTGATCAAAGTCCAAAATATCCAAATGTGGTGAAACGATTTTTCTAAAAAATATATAGAGAGAGAATTCTTCTGAACACAATCTCCGTGACTTCGCAATAGCTTAATGCTCCCAGAGCTCTTACCTCAGTAAGAAGTATAGTAAGCCTTATAGATCTCCTGTGGTGAGGACGGGCTTACAGCTACAAATCTCCAATTTCCAGGCGTGTTGAAAGTTCCGGTTCTGGATGGTGTTACACCAGGCTCAGGACTCCATGTGACGGTGCCAAACTTTCCCTTCTGGACTCCCAATTACATGGTCATATCAGGGTTCCGAATATCATATGGGAACAAATAAATGGCCTCCCGTAGTGTAAAAGGTATAAACAATCTAAATTTATTCAAAAGCCAAATGGATTCTTACATTAAAAAAAGGTTAAAAAGAGCTTGTAAAGTGCAAACACGGCATTACAGACGCCTCTTACGTCAATTCCGGTCTGCTCTGAATATCCGGCCACGCACTACGTGTTACGTCACGACACATGACTTCATCAGGGGGTGCCCTGGCTTTTGAATAAATTTACATTGTTTATAGGTTTTACACTATAGGAGGCCATTTTTTTGTTCTCATATGATATTCGGAACCCTGATATGACCGTGTAATTGGGAGTCCCGAAGGGAAAGTTTGGCGCCATCCCATGGAGTCCTGATATATACCAGATGTTTACTCCCACTGATGACAGGGAAATTTCCACTCCCACTGGCCACAGTCTGGCCCTCCTAGAGTCTGAAGGACAATAAACCGGCCTTTTGTTCTGAATGTTTGAAGACCCCTGCTCTAGAATGTCCCGTTAGAGATTTAAAAGGGCAAACTACTAGAGATGACAGCTCCAAACAAGCATCCCGTGACACTAAAAAGGGAAATTGGTGTCTGCATGCAGTGTCAGTATGGTGTCAAGAAGGATGTTCTGTTTACACCCGCTCACCAGTCCTCTGTGTGATGACACAACAATAGTCCCAGGTACTGGGTCAGGCTCCCGATGCTCCTATCGATGTAAGGCAGTGGATCTCTTTCTGATGGCCGATCGAGATGACTGGTAGGTTCACAAGGTGAACAGGCAGCGGCCGATCCCATACCCCAATGGGTATCTTGATCCCTGGGTCATCTCTGCAGAGCTAAGTGGTGCTGGGCTGTTGAGTAGGGTCCCTGGACTAAAAAGTAGTGGCCCACGTGGCTGTCTCTGCTCCTGGCTCCCCTCAGGCGTCCTCGCTCCTCTGTCTACAGGCAACACTCTCCTGGCAGTCTCTGGAAAAGCTTGGCTTTCTCCCCCTCTGATCCTGCCAGAGTCTCTCTCTCTCAGTCTCCTCAATCTCAGAGGTTTACCTCACACCTGTCACCTCACCACACTCCGTCTCTCTCTCCCCAGACCACTCTCGTTATTCTCCTCACAGACTCTTTTTCCCGGGCTTCAGAATATCCCTCCTCCTCTGTTGGGGCATACAGTCCCTGGTGTCTCTCTCCTCACTCTGGCACCTCAGTTCCTTCCCCTCACACACTTCTCCTCTCCTCACTGTTAAGTGTCCCTGTGTCCCAGCAAAGGACTTTTTGAGCCTTTGAGAGAGTTTTTCTGGAAGGGCCAGTCAGCATCTCTCTGTCTCCATCTGGTGGCCAAAAGGAGAAATTGCATTACAACATGCCTGCTACACGCATATAACAAATATGTAATCCGCAGCTGAAAACTCTGCACACAGGGATGATAGGTATGATCTAGGATTTGTGGGGCACTACTGCTGGCCAGGTTGGATGAGGGACATTGGCAACCAGGAATGAAGGAATCAGACTGGGCTGTGAAACGCAGAGCAGAGCTAACCGGAAGTGACATCAGCACCAACGACCGGAAGGGGCTTGGCTATGCGTTTCGGAGCTGCCCAGCTCCTTTGTCAAGCCTGAGGCTCCACATATCTATTAAAGTTTTTATTCATTACTATAGTCAAATTGGCGCCCTCTGGTGTTCATTTATATATTCACAGGGATTTCATCAGTCCCTGATAAGCTACAATAAGTGTGTTAATACAAAAAAGGAAGCGTGTTAACCCTTTTTGGAGACTATTGGACTCATAGGTGTGCACACCGGTTTTGCCTGAGCACACCCTAATAATCCTGTGCAGCTGTTGCATTAGACTATTGATACTGACTGTCTCACAATTCAAAAATTAGAACAGAATAGAATAAAATAGAAAGAATATATAACCATTTTCCGAAACTCGAATTTCAAATAGAATGAATTTGAATAGAAAAGATTAGAATAGAATAGAAAAGAAAATAATATAAAAGAATATAATAGAAAATAAGAGAATAGAATAGAAAAGAATAGAACAGAAAATTAATAGAATAAAATAAAACAGAAATAGTTTTCCGCCACACTTAGCTTTTGCTTTTAGGCCAAAAAGTTGAATTTTGGTCTCATCTGACCAGATCACCTTCTTCCACATGTTTGCTGTGTCCCCCACATGGCTTCTCGCAAACTACAAACAGGACTTCTTATGACTTTCTTGTCACTCTTCCATAAAGGGCAGATTTGTGGAGAACACGACTAATAGTTGTCCTGTGGACAGATTCTCCCACCTGAGCTGTGGATCTCTGCAGCTCCTCCAGAGTTACCATGGACCTCTTGGCTCTTCTCTGATGAATGCTCTCCTTGCCCGGCCGGTCAGTTTAGGTGGACGGCCATGTCTTAGTAGGTTTGCAGTTCCGTGAGATGTTCAAAGCTTGGGAGATTTTTTTATAACCTAACCCTGCTTTATACTTCTCCACACCTTTATCCCTGATCTGTCTGGTGTGTTCCTTGGTCTTCATAATGCTGTTTGTTCACTAAGGTTCTCTAACAAACCTCTGAGGGCTTCACAGAACAGCTGTATTTATACTGAGATTACATTACACACAGGTGGACTCTATTTACTAATTAGGTGACTTCTGAGGGCAATTGGTTCCACTAGATTTTAGTTAGGGGTATCAGAGTAAAGGGGACTGAATACAAATGTCCCCCCCCCCCCCACTTTTCACATATTTATTTGTAAAACATTTGGAAAACCATTTTTTATTTTCCTTCCGCTTCACAATTATGTGCCACTTTGTGTTGGTCTATCACATAAAATCCCAATAAAATACATTTACGTTTTTGGTTGTAACATGACAAAATGTGGGAAATTTCAGGGGATATGAATACTTTTTCAAGGCACTGTAGTCAGCATTTATTCACTTGTGCGCCATTTTGCAATGTTCTTGTCATAAGACTAAATAAAAACGTACCTGGTATGAATTGTAGATCAAAGTTTACTATCGCTTTAATTCCACCAGTTCAAGACGAAAGGTCTGGTACATTATAATAGCTTGAAAATACTTTTTTGGAGGGTTCCACTTTAACGTTAGTTTGTCAGGTACGCGGCGTAACTCCTGAACGCAGGTAATTAGGGGAAGCGTTTCCACAGATAATTGTAACAACCTTGGTTCTCTCAAAGTATAAAACACGAGGAACAGAATCTCCTTCTGAAGGCTCCTCATTTGAAGTATTTCTCGTTAGAGATAATCACGGCTCTTTTCCTAAATTTCTTGCTCCACGTACCCCGTCTCCTGCTGCTCTTATCCCATTATTGTCTCATCATCCCCTCGCCGGCTGTTTTAAATAATTTGTATTTTTATACTTCAAAGTGCTGTGTACACGCTTAGGATGGTAGGAAAATATCTGGTAATTATCCCGGGTGCCGGCTCGTTCCTCTACTTTTACTAAGTCGCAACGAGCGAATTATCAATGACTAAATTATATTATCGTCAGCAAGGCGGCTCAGAGAAGTCGATGATGAACTACATACAAACGCATCCCGACTTTCTACAGAATGTTTATTCCTTGATTTTACATGACTTTTTTTATTTATTTATTTGTTATTTATTTATTTATTTAGTGTATGTTGGAGGTTACAGTGTATTTTTATCAAGTAGCAAAAAGATAACTGATGTGAGACTGCTAGGGGTCCTCTCTGCTGCTGACTGCGGAGACAAGGTGAGGGCAGAGATGAGGGGGGCGCTGCAGCTGCAGAGAGATCATAGGCGTGCAACATAGAGTTGCCACCTCATCCCTTTAAAACCGAAAACATATTAATTACACAGGTTCTGAGGCTAATTAAAGTGGTAATTAAACTCACTTATCTGCATTAAATTAGCCACAGAACCTGTGTAATTAATATGTGTTCGGGTTTAAAGGGATGAGGTGGCAACTCTAGTGCAACAAGGGGGTGGCAAGTGTGCCTGGGCACACCCTAATCACCCCGTGCACTAGCGCCATCCAGTGTATCATCCAGTGTACAGAAGTGTGCAGGACAAATGGGACCCAAGGGAAGGGGGACCCATGGGAAGGGGGACCCACTGTGCCCTATCACGCACTACACACCCAGAGTAATCCATATCTGCAGGTAATCCATATTACTCCTACCCCCCTCACCCCCTTTCTCTCTCTTTTACCCCACCTATCTCTTTCTCTCTCTCTCTCTCTCTCACCCCCTCACCCCCTTCTCTCTCTCACCCCGTTCTCTGCCACCTCCCCCTCTCTCTATCTCTCTCTCTCTCTCGCCCACTTCTCTCTCTCACCTCCCCCTCCCCCCCCCCTCTCTCTCAAGCCCTTTTTCTCTCTTTCTCACCCCTTCTCACTCTTTCACCCCCTTCTCACTCTCTTTCACCCCCTCTCTCTCTCTTTCACCCCCCTCTCTCTCTCCCCCCTCTCTCTTTCACCCCCTCTCTCTCTCTTTCACCCCCTCTCTCTCACCCCCCTCTCTTTCACCCCCTCTCTCTCTCTTTCACCCCCTCTCTCTCTCTCTTTCACCCCCTCTCTCTCTCACCCCCCCTCTCTTCCACCCCCTCTCTCTCTCTTTCACTCCCCTCTCTCTCTCACCCCCCCTCTCTTTCACCCCCTCTCTCTCTCTTTCACCCCCTCTCTCTCTCTTTCACCCCCTATCTCTCTCACCTCCCCCTCTCTCTCTCACCCCCTCACCCCCTTCTCTCTCTCACCCCTTCTTTCTCTCACCCCCCTCTCTCTCTCACGCCATTCTCTCTCTCTCACCTCCCCCCTCTCTCGCAACCCCTTCTCTCTCTCTTTCACCCCCTCTCTCTCTCACCTCCCCCTCTCTCTCTCTCTCTCTCTCTCTCTCTCTCTCTCACCCCCCTCACCCCCTTCTCTCTCTCATCCCTTCTTTCTCTCACCCCTCTCTCTCTCTCACCCCATTCTCTCTCTCTCTCTCACGCCCTTCTCTCTCTCTCACCTCCCCCCTCTCTCTACCCTCCTCTCTCTCACCCCCTCACCCCCCTCACTCCTTCTCTCTCTCTTTATCTGACCCCCTTCTCTCTCTCTCTCACCCCCTCTCTCTCCCTGACCAATTCTTCCATAAGATGTAAAATGTATTAAACATTAAAAAAACTCTTTAAAAGAGTGTGTATGTCTGAATATATACAGTATCTCACAAAAGTAAGTACACCCCTCACATTTGTGTAAATCTTTTCTCCTATCTTTTCATGTGACAACCCTGAAGAAATGACACTTGGCTACAATGTAAAGTAGTGAGTGTACAGCTTGTATAACAGTGTAAATTTGCTGTCCCCTCAAAATAACTCAACACGCAGCCATTAATGTCTAAACCGCTGGCAACAAAAGTCAGTACACAAAAGTCATTTCCAAATTGGTCCCAATTAGCCATTTTCCCTCCCCGGTGTCATGTGACTCGTTAGTGTTACAAGGTATCAGGTGTGAATGGGGAGCGGGTGTGTTAAATTTGGTGTTATCGCTCTCACTCTCTCATACTGGTCACTGGAAGTTCAATTTGGCACCTCATGGCAAAGAACTCTCTGAGGATCTGAAAAAAAGAATTGTTGCTCTACATAAAGATGGCCTAGGCTATAAGAAGATTGCCAAGACCCTGAAACTGAGCTGCAGCACGGTGGCCAAGACCATACAGCGGTATAACAGGACAGGTTCCACTCAGAACAGGCCTCGCCATGGTCCACCAAAGAAGTTGAGGTCACGTGCTCAGCGTCATATCCAGAGGCTGTCTTTGGGAAAATAAACGTATGAGTGCTGCCAGCATTGCTGCAGAGGTTGTAGGGGTGGGGGGGCCAGCCTGTCAGTGCTCAGACAATATGACGCACACTGCATCAAATTGGTCTGCATGGCTGTCATCCCAGAAGGAAGCCTCTTCTAAAGATGATGCACAAGAAAGTCCGCAAACAGTTTGCTGAAGACAAGCAGACTAAGGACATGGATTACTGGAACCATGTCCTGTGGTCTGATGAGACCAAGATAAACTTATTTGGTTCAGATGGTGACAAGCGTGTGTGGGGGCAACCAGGTGAGGAGGACAAAGACAAGTGTGTCTTGTCTACAGTCAAGCATGGTGGTGGGAGTGTCATGGTCTGGGGCTGCATGAGTGCTGCCGGCACTGGGGAGCTACAGATCATTGAGGGAACCATGAATGCCACCATGTACTGGGACATACTGAAGCAGAGCATGATCCCCTCCCTTCAGAGACTGGGCCGCAGGGCAGTATTCCAACATGATAACAACGCCAAACACACCTCCAAGATGACCACTGCCTTGCTAAAGAAGCTGAGGGTAAAGGTGATGGACTGGCCAAGCATGTCTCCAGACCTAAATCCTATTGATCATCTGTGGGGGATCCTCAAACGGAAGGTGGAGGAGCACAAGGTCTCTAACATCCACCAGCTCTGTGATGTCGTCATGGAGGAGGGGAAGAGGACTCCAGTGACAACCTGTGAAGCTCTGGTGACCTCCATGCCCAAGAGGGTTAAGGCAGTGCTGGAAAATAATGGTGGCCACACAAAATATTGACACTTCGGGCCCAATTTGGACATTTTCACTTAGGGGTGTACTGACTTTTGTTGCCAGCGGTTTAGACATTAATGGCTGTGTGTTGAGTTATTTTGAGGGGACAGCAAATTTACACTATTATACAAGCTGTACACTCACTACTTTACATTGTAGCAAAGTGTCATTTCTTCAGTGTTGTCACATGAAAAGATAGAATAAAATATTTACAAAATGTGATGGGGTGTACTTACTTTTGTGAGATGCTGTATACATATATATATATATATATATATATATATACACACACACACACATACCCACACGTATGTGTTTGAGTTGTGTCGTGCACACCCTAATGCAATAGGCTGCGCACACATATGAGAGAGAGATGCAAGAGCCACATGAAATGGCCTACGGGCCTTGTGTTGGACACATGTGCCATAAGGGAACGAAACTCCATACTTAACCCTCATAGGTTTAAATGTAACAGTCTTGATGTAGAAGCTTCCTATTTCGAGTATCATTCTTCACCGGAGACATAAATACACAAACTTATACAGAGGCATGGTTGCCAACCTACCAGATTGAAATTTACTGACATGACACCCAAAATGTACTGGCACGGCCAATTTTTTATTGACATTTCCAAAAGTTACAAAATTACAGTTCTAAGTGCAAACTTTAGTATTTAGACTACAAACAAATACAATCTGCAATTAGTGACGTGATTTAAGGTAGAAATTAGGGCAAAAAAAAAAATACAGTATGTGATTCTGTTCTTCTGGGTAGGGGGCACGCCGCTTGTGCTGTGATTAGTCAATAAGCACAAGCCGATCAGAGGAGGGTCGGCCAATGGATGACCGCCAGCACCCACTGATCGGCGGGGAGGAAGACAGGACAGAGCTCTGTCTATGTAAACATTACAGAGCTCTGTCCTGACAGCGGGGAGGGGGTGGGGTGCTGGATTTTGTTTCCCTGCAATGCACATCCCTTAGTAAAAGCACGACATAGCCATAGCTCGCCCTAGATGTTTAACCCCTTCCCAGCCAGTGTCATTAGTAAAAAATAAAAAATAAAAATGAATAAAAAAAATTCAATTGAAAATGCCCCGTACCACCACGCTCGCGCGCAAAGGCGAACGCGCATGCATGCAACTAACGATTGTCCCACACATATGAGGTATCACCACGAACGTCAGATCATGGGCAGTAATCACACTTTTGCTTTGCACCAGACCTCCTCTGTAAATCAAAAGTGATAACCTGTAAGGTTTTTAAAGTGTCAAATACAACAGCAAATAGCAGCGCAGGTCACACAATATAGGGAATGTAAGACACAATGCAAAACGCCAAATACTCCTTTAGAGCAAGTTATAGCTCTTTGTGAGAGTAACAGTCTATTTGCAGGGTAGCCTTGTTAGGAAAGGTGAAGCCACTCCAATATGCAGAAAAGGGAAAAAAACAGCAACAGGCGCCTCTTAGTAGGATTGCAACATTTAATGACAAATTATGCATTAAAAACACTCACATGTGATTCAATTCAAATTCCTTCACAGGAGTTACTATACCCCGGCAAGATTAAGAAAGATTTTTGGGCAGGCATCAGATGAGTGCTGGAGATGCACTTTCTCCCCGGCTGATGCTACCCACATCTTCTGGGACTGTCCACAAATAAAAAGATATTGGGAGGAGGTCCTTTCATGTGTTTCGGACCTGCTCACAATACCTATTCCATTAAACATCAAGGTGTGTCTGTTGGGTTTGGTGCAGGAGGTGGTACAGACCAGAGCATTAATAACATTGCTTACTATTCTACTCTTTTACGCAAAAAAGGCCATCTTACTAAAATGGAAAGATTCTCAAGCCCCAAATGTCGCATATTGGAAGAAGTTGGTAAATAATATGATGCCTTTTTACAAATATACATATCAAGCCAGAGGATGTAAAAATAAATTTGTCAAGGTATGGCAGGCATGGTATGGAGATGAGAACACAGTAGGGTGAACATACTATTATACTGTCTAAAAGAGGGCTGGCAGATGATAAATTATCACTAAGAGGAAAAACTAATTAAAGCAGTAATAAGTGAACATAAATGGAAGATGATGGACTGGGAGAAAGATAGTATGAAAAACACTCTGACCCGGCAGTGTATTAACTTCATGCCATAAGAGACTTAGGAATACTTTGGTTACCATTAATAGAATTGGGCTGTGACAGGGGGGGGGGGGGTACTAGGGGGGGGGGGGGAGTTACGGGTAAGAGTTTTTGCTGGGCCCTGCGAGGTCAAATCTGGGCCTGCCATGTTGGCGGCCCAGAAGTTACTGTATAAATGAAAATTTCAATAAAAAGAATTTAAAAAAAAAAAAAAAAAAACACTCACATGTAATAACATGTTTGTTTGGCACAGGGGTGCCGAACAAACATGTTATTACATGTGAGTGTTTTTAATGCATAATTTTCATTAAATGTTGCAATCCTACTAAGAGGCGCCTGTTGCTATTTTTTTCTCTTTTAAAGTGTCGCCTATGGATAGTAAAATTTACATTCTTCGTCGCCATTGCACGGGCATGCGCAATTTTAACTGCTTCAATACGGGGACTTACACCCCCTTCCTGCCCAGACCATTTTTCAGCTTTCAGCGCTGTCACACTTTGACTAACAATTGCGCGGTCATGCTACACTGTAACCTTGTGATATTTTTATCATTTTCTTCACACAAATAGAGCTTTCTTTTGGTGGTATTTAATCACTTCTGGGTTTTTTATCTTTTCCTAAAAAAGAAAAAAAAAAAAAGACAGAAAATTTTGAAAAAAAAAAAGTTTTTCTTAGTTTCTGCCAGTACATTTTTTAAATAAGTAATTTTTCTCCTTCACTGATGGGTGCTGATGAGGTGGCACTGATGGGCACTGATTCAGTGGCACTGATGAGGAGGCATGAATATGCCGCACTCTCGGGCACTGATAGGTAGCACTGATGAGTACTGATAGGCGGCACTGGTGGGCACTGATGGGTGGCACTGGTGGGTGGCACTGATGAACAAAGATAGGCAGCACTGGTGGGCACAGATAGGCGGCACGGATAGACAGCACTGATGGGCACTGATGGGAGACACTGATGGGCATTGATAGGTGGCATTGATGGGCAGAAGTAATGGGTATTGATGGGCAGCAGTGATTGGCTGCAGTGATAGCCAGCACTGACTGACATCACTAATGGGTACTGACTGCTGACACTTGTGGGCACTGTTTGCTGGCACTGGTGGGCACTCACTGCTGGGTGCTTTATTGTTATCAGGGCACGAGAGCCGCACCGCCCCGCCGTCATTTGACGGTGGGCGGGCAGCAAGTGGTTAAAGTGTGACATGTTTGGTATCTATTTACTCGGCATAACATCATCTCTTATCGTTTACAGAAAAATTGCATCATGTATTGTGGTTTTTGGCATTAAAATTTAAAAAAAGTGTATTTCTTCCCAAAAAAATTGCGTTTGAAAAACCGCTGAGCAAACACCATGTAACATTAAAAAATGCAAAAAGCCTCTGCTTTAAAAAATATATATAATGTTTGGGGGTTCTAAGCTATTTTCTAGTAAAAAATACTGATTGTTACATGTAAACAAAAAGTGCCAGAAAAAGCCCGGACTGGAAGTGGTTATACACTCCTCAAAAAAAATTAAAGGAACACTTTTTAATCAGAGTATAGCATCAAGTCAATAAAACTCCTGGGATATTGATCTGGTCAGTTAAGTAGCAGAGGAGCTTGTTAATCCATTTCAGTTGCTTTGGTGTTAATGAAATTAACAACAAGTGCCCTAGATGGGCAACAAAGAGACGACCTCCAAAACAGGAATGGTTTTACAGGTGGAGGCCTGGTCTTTCCTTGAGCTGGACCCTACAGAGGTTGCACAGGCAGTCCAACTCCTTCAGGGTGGCACATCAATACGTGCCATTGCCAGAGGGTTTGGTGTGCCTCCCGACACAATCTCAAGAGCATGGAGGAGATTCCAGGAGACAGGCAGGCACTCTAAGAGAGCTGGGCAGGGCCATAGAAGGTCCTTAACCCATCAGCGGGACCGGTATCTTCTCCTTTGTGCAAGGAGGAACAGGATGAGCACTACCAGAGCCCTACAAATTGTCCTCCAGCAGGCCACTGGTATAAATGTCTCTGACCAAACAATCAGAAACAGACTTCATGAAGTTGGCCTGACGCCCGACGTCTGGCCCTTTGCTCACTGCCCAGCACCATGGAGCTCGATTGGCATTTGCCATTGAACACCAGAATTAGCAGATTGGCCACTGGCACCCTGTGCTTTTCACAGATGAGAGAAGGGTCTAGAGAACCTGTGGAGAATGTTATGCTGCCTGTACCATTGTTCAGCATGACTGGTTTGGTGGTGGGTCAGTGATGGTCTGGGAAGGAATATCCATGGAGGGAAGCACAGACCTCTACAGGTTGGACAATGGCACCCTGACTGCCATTAGGTATCGGGATGAAATCTTTGGATCCATTGTCAGACCCTACGCTGGTGCAGTGGGTCCTGGGTTCCTCCTGGTGCACAACAATGCCCAGCCTCATGTGGTGAGAATATGCAGCCAGTTCCTGGAGGATGAAGGAATAGATACCATTGAATGGCCCCAACGCTCGCCTGACCTAAATCCAACAAAACACCTCTGAGACATTATGTGTTGTCCATATGCCGCCAGGTTGCACCTCATTCTGTTCAGGAGCTCAGTGATGCCCTTGTCCAGATCTGGGAGGAAATACCCCAGGATACCATCCGTTATCTCATTAGGAGCATGCCCCGACGTTGTCAGGCATGCATACTAGCACGTGGGGGCCATACAAACCACTGAGGACCATTTTGAGTTGCTGCAATGAAATTTTCAGCAAAATGGAGGAGCCTGCTGCATTATTTTTTCACTTTAATTTTCGGGGTGTCTTTGAATTCAGCCCTCTGTAGGGTGATCATTTTCATTTCCATCACAAAATGTGGCATCCTTTTGTTCCCAACTCATTACCCAGTCCATACCAGTATAGATCCTAACACATTACCCAGTCCATACCAGTATAGATCCTAACACCTTACCCAGTCCATACCAGTATAGATCCTAACACCTTACCCAGTCCATACCAGTATAGATCCTAACACATTACCCAGTCCATACCAGCAATGGCGACCCTAGGGGGGGGCAGAGGGGGCCCTGACCCCCCCCCCAACATTATGCTGGGCCCCACCATGTGCCCCCCCAAAAAAAAACATTTTTTTTTTTTTTTTTACAAAAAGGCAATTTCTTTTTGTTTGTATTCATATCGGATGTGCCGCATCTTACTCGGGCCACCGCTGGGGTAACACAGTCTCTATTGAGAGGGAGAGCATCCCCAGTCAGCTCCTGCTGGAGATTCCTCCCCCCTCCCTCTGCTCGCTGACACTGCATAATGCAAGCGCTCACACAACCATGGCCGCCCGATCTGCTCCTTCCCCTGCATCCTCATTGGCAGGGAGAAGAGAGAGTTGCATGAAGGACTCCACCAGGACTCTCAGTTACTGAAAAAACAGACTGATTTCTCCCATCCTTAGGACAGGAGAACCAGCCTGTAAATTCCAAGAAATGCCCGACCAGCGCTGTCGATAGCAGGGGCAGGACAGCAAGAGGAGGCTGGGGAACCCCACAGTGGCAGAACACCAGGGCCCGGTGGCAAGACAACCTTTGCAACCCTGATAGTTCTCCCACTGCTTTGGACCCTTATATTTTCTTGGTATGCTGGTGACATATATCTCTTGTTCTCTGTCACCCTGGGGGGGGGGGGAGCAATACAGTAGGAAGGGAGCTCACTGCAGAACATGTGAAAGGGTCGTTGTGGGATCATAGTAAAGGGGTAAAGGGCCCCAGGATAGATAAAATATATATAGATAGATAGATATATCTATATATATAGCTATATATATATATATATATATATATATATATATATATATATATATATGCATTTTATATTGCCCCCCTATTTTTGTCCCTGTCCCCCCATGTGCCCCCCCTAAATATGAAAGCTGGAGACGCCACTGGGTACACCCACATTTACTGTCCAGAGAAGCCTGGCCAGAAGTGATCCTAATGGAAGAACTGCAGACAAAAAAGCCATACCTCTGATGTGGAAACAACGCTGAATAATGGCAGCAGGTTCTCTAGTCTGGACTGATGAGTCAAAATTTTGGCTGTAGCAGGAGGCAGTTTCTTCACCAAAGGGATGCAGTACAATAATTAGTGTTTGCGGACAACAATGAAGCATAGTGGTGGTTCCTTACAAGTATGTGGCTGCATTTCTGCAAATGGAGTTGGAGATTTGTTCAGGATTAATGGTGTCCTCAATGTTGAGAAAAAACAAGCAGATACTTATCCTTCGTGCCATACCATCAGAGAGGTGTGTGATTGGCACCAAGTTTATTCTACAGCAGCACAACAACCCCAAACATACATCTAAAGCCATTATGGACTATTTTCTGTTTAAAGAAGCAATGGCGACCCTAGGGGGGGGGGGGCAGAGGGGGCCCTGACCCCCCCCCCCCAACATTATGCTGGGCCCCACCATGTGCCCCCCCAAAAAAAAACATTTTTTTTTTTTTTTTACAAAAAGGCAATTTCTTTTTGTTTGTATTCATATCGGATGTGCCGCATCTTACTCGGGCCAACGCTGGGGTAACACAGTCTCTATTGAGAGGGAGAGCATCCCCAGTCAGCTCCTGCTGGTGATTCCTCCCCCCTCCCTCTGCTCGCTGACACTGCATAATGCGAGCGCTCACACAACCACGGCCGCCCGATCTGCTCCTTCCCCTGCATCCTCATTGGCAGGGAGAAGAGTGAGTTGCATGAAGGACTCCACCAGGACTCTCAGTTACTGAAAAAACAGACTGATTTCTCCCATCCTTAGGACAGGAGAACCAGCCTGTAAATTCCAAGAAATGCCAGACCAGCGCTGTCGATAGCAGGGGCAGGACAGCAAGAGGAGGCTGGGGAACCCCACAGTGGCAGAACACCAGGGCCCGGCGGCAAGACAACCTTTGCAACCCTGATAGTTCTCCCACTGCTTTGGACCCTTATATTTTCTTGGTATGCTAGTGACATATATCTCTTGTTCTCTGTCACCCTGGGGGGGGGGGGGAGCAATACAGTAGGAAGGGAGCTCACTGCAGAACATGTGAAAGGGTCGTTGTGGGATCGTAGTAAAGGGGTAAAGGGCCCCAGGATAGATAAAATATATATAGATAGATAGATATATCTATATATATAGCTATATATATATATATATATATATATATATATATATATATATATATATATATATATATATATATATACACTACCGTTCAAAAGTTTGGGGTCACCCAAACAATTTTGTGTTTTCCATGAAAAGTCACACTTATTCACCACCATACGTTGTGAAATGAATAGAAAATAGAGTCAAGACATTGACAAGGTTAGAAATAATGATTTGTATTTGAAATAACATTGTTTTTACATCAAACTTTGCTTTCATCAAAGAATCCTCCTTTTGCAGCAATTACAGCATTGCACACCTTTGGCATTCTAGCTGTTAATTTATTGAGGTAAGCTGGAGAAATTGCACCCCACGCTTCTAGAAGCAGCTCCCACAAGTTGGATTGGTTGGATGGGCACTTCTGGCGTACCATACGGTCAAGCTGCTCCCACAACAGCTCAATGGGGTTCAGATCTGGTGACTGTGCTGGCCACTCCATTACCGATAGAATACCAGCTGCCTGCTTCTGCTGTAAATAGTTCTTGCACAATTTGGAGGTGTGTTTAGGGTCATTGTCCTGTTGTAGGATGAAATTGGCTCCAATCAAGCGCTGTCCACTGGGTATGGCATGGCGTTGCAAAATGGAGTGATAGCCTTCCTTATTCAGAATCCCTTTTACCCTGTACAAAGCTCCCACCTTACCAGCACCAAAGCAACCCCAGACCATCACATTACCTCCACCATGCTTAACAGATGGCGTCAGGCATTCTTCCAGCATCTTTTCATTTGTTCTGCGTCTCACAAACGTTCTTCTTTGTGATCCAAACACCTCAAACTTGGATTCATCCGTCCACAACACTTTTTTCCAGTCTTCCTCTGTCCAATGTCTGTGTTCTTTTGCCCATCTTAATCTTTTTCTTTTATTGGCCAGTCTCAGATATGGCTTTTTCTTTGCCACTCTGCCCTGAAGCCCAAAATCCCGCAGCCGCCTCTTCACTGTAGATGTTGACACTGGTGTTTTGCGGGTACTATTTAATGAAGATGCCAGTTGGGGACCTGTGAGGCGTCTGTTTCTCAAACTAGAGACTCTAATGTGCTTATCTTCTTGCTTAGTTGTGCAACGCGGCCTCCCACTTCTTTTTCTACTCTGGTTAGAGCCTGTTTGTGCTGTCCTCTGAAGGGAGTAGTACACACCGTTGTAGGAAATCTTCAATTTCTTTGCAATTTCTCGCATGGAATAGCCTTCATTTCTAAGAACAAGAATAGACTGTCGAGTTTCAGATGAAAGTTCTCTTTTTCTGGCCATTTTGAGCGTTTAATTGACCCCACAAATGTGATGCTCCAGAAACTCAATCTGCTCACAGGAAGGTCAGTTTTGTAGCTTCTGGAAGGAGCTAGACTGTTTTTAGATGTGTGAACATGATTGCACAAGGGTTTGCTAATCATCAATTAGCCTTCTGAGCCAATGAGCAAACACATTGTACCATTAGAACACTGGAGTGATAGTTGCTGGAAATGGGCCTCTATACACCTATGTAGATATTGCACCAAAAACTAGACATTTGCAGTTAGAATAGTCATTTACCACATTAGCAATGTATAGAGTATATTTGTTTAAAGTTAGGACTAGTTTAAAGTTAGCTTCATTTAAAAGTACAGTGCTTTTCCTTCAAAAATAAGGACATTTCAATGTGACCCCAAACTTTTGAACGGTAGTGTATATATGCATTTTATATTGCCCCCCTATTTTTGACCCTGTCCCCCCATGTGCCCCCCCTAAATATGAAAGCTGGAGACGCCACTGCATACCAGTATAGTTCCTAACACATTACCCAGTCCATACCAGTATAGATCCTAACACATTACCCAGTCCATACCAGTATAGATCCTAACACATTACTCAGTCCATACCAGTATAGATCCTAACACATTACTCAGTCCATACCAGTATAGATCCTAACACATTACCCAGTCCATACCAGTATAGTTCCTAACACATTACCCAGTCCATAACAGTATAGTTCCTAACACATTACCCAGTCCATAACAGTATAGTTCCTAACAAATTACCCGGTCCATACCAGTATAGATCCTAACACATTACCCAGTCCATACCAGTATAGATCCTAACACATTACCCAGTCCATACCAGTATAGATCCTAACACATTACCCAGTCCATACCAGTATAGATCCTAACACATTACTCAGTCCATACCAGTATAGATATCCAGCATGAGATTTTTCCTTATTGAAATCTGATGTGTTTTCAAAGTGTTCCTTTCATTTTTTTGAGCAGTGTTCATCCTAGATGTAACCTCGATCATTGATACATTTGTGGCAGGTTTTCTATCTTCTCCCTTATGAGATTGGTTTACACTTTTCCTTTTTCTTGTTTCTTCAGGTTTATTGTTCTCATCTATTGATACGCTTCTTCACTCTGCAAAACCAATTTTGCACAATGATATGGGTGAAATGGTGCAAATAAATTCTTAGATAACTTTTTGATTTTCCTGAATAACGGTGTTATTCATTAAATTTGTTAGTTAAATACTGATAGTTGTCAAAATCATTGAAGCAAGAAAATAAATGTTATTACTTGAAACCAAACATGCTGTTTACCTGTGTCAATCTTTAAATTCCAATGTATTGTTGTTCCAATGGTAAAATTTGTGTACTCTTGATTCCTTCTTCAATAAAAAAAGTAAATGTCTGCAAAAACAGTGGACCCTTTTTTTTTAGCATGGAAGATCTACTTTAGAACATTCTTTGTCCTTCATTGTCTTACAAACCTGGTGCTCTACCTGCCGCCCTTTGGCACTTTTTGTGCAGCCCTCAGGGCTCCTGAGGCCACTACTCTGTGTCTCAAGTCTAAAACTCCTGGACCCTATCTCAATTCCAATAGCAGGTTTGCAGTCCTTGACCATACCATGACCATAGTCTCTAACCCTGTCCTGTAAAAGCAGACAAGGTTTTGGGATGCATCACTAGTAGGATCTCCATCATGAGGAAGGAGGTCCTGATTCCTCTATATAGATCTTTATATCACTAGAGGGGTCACCAGCAGGAGGAAGGAGGTCCTGATTCCTCTATATAGATCTTTATATCACTAGAGGGGTCACCAGCAGGAGGAAGGAGGTCCTGATTCCTCTATATAGATCTTTATATCACTAGAGGGGTCACCAGCAGGAGGAAGGAGGTCCTGATTCCTCTATATAGATCTTTATACCCTGTTTCCCCGAAAATAAGACCTAGTGTGATTGTCGGTGATGGCTGCAATATAAGCCCTACCCCCAAATAAGCTCTACCCTGTTTCCCCGAAAATAAGCCCTACCCTGAAAATAAGACCTACAAGGACTTTAACTAGGGCTTATTTGGGGGGTAGGGCTTATATTGCAGCCATCACCGACAATCACGCTAGGTCTTATTTTCAGGGAAACAGGGTATCACTAGAGGGTTCACCAGCAGGAGGAAGGAGGTCCTGATTCCTCTATATAGATCTTACTATCACTAGAGGGGTCACCAGCAGGAGAAAGGAGATCCTGATACCTCTATATAGATCTTTATATCACTAGAGGGGTCACCAGCAGGAGGAAGGAGGTCCTGATACCTCTATATAGATCTTTATATCACTAGAGGGGTCACCAGCAGGAGGAAGGAGGTCCTGATTCCTCTATATAGATCTTATGATCACTAGAGGGATCACCAGCAGGAGGAAGGAGGTCCTGATTCCTCTATATAGATCTTTATATCACTAGAGGGGTCACTAGCAGGAGGAAGGAGGCCCTGATTCCTCTATATAGATCTTACTATCACTAGAGGGGTCACCAGTAGGAGGACAGAGGTCCTGATTCCTCTATATAGATCTTACTATCACTAGAGGGGTCACCAGCAGGAGAAAGGAGGTCCTGATACCTCTATATAGATCTTTATATCACTAGAGGGATCACCAGCAGGGTGAAGGAGGTCCTGATTCCTCTATATAGATCTTACGATCACTAGAGGGGTCACCAGCAGGAGGAAGGAGGTCCTGATTCCTCTATATAGATCTTACGATCACTAGAGGGATCACCAGCAGGAGGAAGGAGGTCCTGATTCCTCTATATAGATCTTTATATCACTAGAGGGATCACCAGCAAGAGGAAGGAGGTCCTGATTCCTCTATATAGATCTTACGATCACTAGAGGGATCACCAGCAGGAGGAAGGAGGTCCTGATTCCTCTATATAGATCTTTATATCACTAGAGGGGTCACCAGCAGGAGGAAGGAGGTCCTGATTCCTCTATATAGATCTTTATATCACTAGAGGGGTCACCAGCAGGAGGAAGGAGGTCCTGATTCCTCTATATAGATCTTTATATCACTAGAGGGATCACCAGCAAGAGGAAGGAGGTCCTGATTCCTCTATATAGATCTTTATATCACTAGAGGGATCACCAGCAAGAGGAAGGAGGTCCTGATTCCTCTATATAGATCTTACGATCACTAGAGGGATCACCAGCAGGAGGAAGGAGGTCCTGATTCCTCTATATAGATCTTTATATCACTAGAGGGGTCACCAGCAGGAGGAAGGAGGTCCTGATTCCTCTATATAGATCTTTATATCACTAGAGGGGTCACCAGCAGGAGGAAGGAGGTCCTGATTCCTCTATATAGATCTTTATATCACTAGAGGGGTCACCAGCAGGAGGAAGGAGGTCCTGATTCCTCTATATAGATCTTTATATCACTAGAGGGGTCACCAGCAGGAGGAAGGAGGTCCTGATTCCTCTATATAGATCTTTATATCACTAGAAGGGTCACCTGCAGGAGGAAGGAGGTCCCGATCCCCTTCATAGCTCTTTAGTGAGACCTCATTTAGAATACTGTGTCCAGTTCTGGAGACTGCACCTACAAAAAGATATTGATAAGATAGAAAAAGTTCCAAAAATGGTGAAAGGACTGATGAATAAAACAGATCAGGGGAGCCTGTGTGAACCTAATATGTACAGTCTGGAGGAAAGAAGGGAAAGTGGGGACATGACTGAAACCTTCAAATACATGAAGGGGGGTGACTAAGGTTCAGGAGGACAGTATTTTGAAAATTAAGCCAAGATAAAGAACATGGGGACAAGAATTCAAACTAGCAGGAGGAGCTCTTTTATCACAAGAGTAGTTGATGCTTGGAACATTCTTCCAGCAGAGATATTGAGCCAGTCAACAGTTAGTGGCTTCAAACATGCTTAAAAGTAAAAAAAAAAAAAAAAAAAAAAAAAATCGATGGATGGACCTCTTGGCCTTTTTTTTTGGGACGGACCTCTTGATCTTTTTTTTCTGCTGTCACTTTCTATGTTAGCATGTCCACAGTTTTTGAGCATCTCTTTGTGTCATGCCCATAGCTTTTGATCATATCCTGTTGTGTGTCCCTGACAATGAATATTCAATATCCTGTTGTGTGTCCCCGACAATGAATATTCAATGAAATTTATGTGCAGCCCTATTGGTGATGTTAGGGGTCAGCCTTGAGGCCCCTATTATCAAGAAAGTTGACCTCCACCAAGCAACAAGCAGCATCTCTACAATATTACAATGTTGCCACTGCATACATGTTGTAATGCTACAAATGCAATAGTTTCAAAATGTATCAGTTCTTCAAAGGCAAATAAACATTTTGTATCGCTTATTATTGTAAATCATTAAAAACATTTTTGGAAAAGAAATATTACCAGGTAAATCTTAAAATAATACAGAAAATGTGTTCTTGCTGACAGTTCATTATAGCATAAGACACATACATTTTTTAACACTTCAGGATCCCTCCAGGCTATGAACAGGACGGAGTAGACAGCCCTGGTAAAGGGAGACTTATTTCGCCACCTCCTGTGGTTCCTGAAGTGCTCCGTGACCGGCGTGTGGCGGCAGAAGCGGAAAGCGCGGTGATCTATGGGGGACTGGCTCAATCCGCTATTGATCTGTGGAGGTAATTGTCTTCAAATTTTAAATGTTTGGGATTAATTAGTGACGGCAGGAGACGGATAACTTGCCCCCCGTCCAGTAAAAAAAAAAAAGCTCCATAATTGCCTCTCAAATAGAAAAAAATAGGCAGTGAGGACAATTTAATTATATTATAGTTTAATGCTTTTAGGTATAGAGTGTATTTAATTCCTTGGCAGCAATTGTTTACAGCGGTTAATGGCTATTACCCAGGTGTAATCTGTTATCTGATGTCTTACGGTCCAGCTGGAAACCAGCATCTGGCAATTACATGGCATCTTATGGGCAAAAGAGAGAACACCCACAGACATTGTAGTTATTTTGGTTTTTTTTTTCTTTAACCGCTTGAGTCTTCCTAGCCTGTTATTCCTTCATTACCAGGTCTTTTTTCGTTTTCAGGGCTGCGCTACACGCACTTATTCCCTTTGGGGGATTTAACCCCTTCAATACCCGGGCACTTATACACCGTCCTGCCCAGACAGATTTTCAGCTTTCAGCGCTTGTCGCACTTTGAATGACAATTGCGCGGTCATGCTACGCTGTACCCAAACTACATTTTTAGCATTTTGTTCCCACAAATAGAGCTTTCTTTTGGTGGTATTTGATCACCTCTGGGATTTTTATTTTCTGCTAAACAAATAAAAAAATAGACCGAAATTTTTGAAAAAAAACGTTTTTTGTTTTTTTTTGCTTCTGTTACAAAACTTTGTAAATAAGTAAGTTTCCTCCTTCACTGATGGGCACTGATGGGGCTGCACTCACGGGCACTTTTAAGGCGGCATTGATGGGCACCGATGAGGTGGCACTGATGGGCACTGATGATGGGCACTAATATGCGGCACTGATAGGGGGCACTGATATGCAGCACTGATGGGTACACATAGGCGGCAGTGATGGGCACTGAAAGGCAGCACTGATGGGCACTGATAGGTGGCATGGATGGGCACTGATAGGCGGCACGGATGGGCTAAACAAATAAAAAAATAGACCGTAATTTTTGAAAAAAAAAAGTTTTTTTTTGCTTCTGTTACAAAACTTTGTAAATATGTAAGTTTTCTCCTTCACTGACGGGCACTGTTAAGGTGGCACTGATGGGCTCCGATAAGGTGGCACTGATGGGCACTGATGATGGGCACTAATATGCGGCACTGATAGTGGGCACTGATATGCAGCACTGATGGGTACACATAGGTGGCAGGGATGGGCACTGAAAGGCAGCACTGATGGGGACTGATAGGTGCCATGGATGGGCACTGATAGGCGGCACGAATGGGCACTGATAGGTGGCACAGTTGGGCATGGATGGGCACTGATAGGTGGCACTGATGTACACTAATGGATGGTACTGATGGGCATCACTGATTGGCAGGCATCCATTGTGGGCACTGATTGTTATCCCTGTGGCCATGGGTGGCATACCTTGTGGTGACTAGTGGTGGGCATCCCTGGTGGTCCAATTTGGGCATCCTCGGGGGGGCTGCGCTGATAATCAAGCTCTTCCTGTTTACACTGTGATCAGCTGTGATTGGATGTGGTAAAGAGTCTCCGTCAGAGACTCTTTTCCTAGATCAGAGTTGCGGTGTGTCAGACTGGCACACCACAACAACGATCGCCGTGATGTGCGCCCCCGGGGGCACGCAGCGGCTTGTTATCCTGAAAGACGTCATATGACGTCTGGTCAGGATAACACAACCACTTTGCCGCCGTCATTTTGCTATATGGCGGGTGGCAAGTGGTTAAATTGGTTGTAAACCTTAGACACAAAATATGAACAAAGCATATCCCTCTATAGTGTGCACTTGTCTCCATCCTGAGCACTGAGTGTCATTTCTGTCTGCTGCCTCCTTCCTCTGCTATCAGCATGAGTCACTTCTGACAACAAGAGATAAAAAGGCGGCAGGGGAGGGAGCACACACAGCCTGTGATTGACAGCCTCGGCTCTGTTCCTGGGTGCTGTGTGAAGGCAGGGGACCCCCCCCCCCCTTCCCTCCAATCAGGTCACAGAGCTCTTCTCACTGAGCTCTGCAGTGTGTGTATTCCGCGCTCCGCCTCCTGTTTTCTGACAGCTGAGACAAGCTTTATAAATTCAGCCATATTAATGGATGCAGAGGAACGAAGGCTGCAGATAAACAGGTACAACCTATGTAGGAGGATTTGTTTCATCTCTGTGTATCACCTCAGGCCAGTCACTTGGTATATGTAAGGGTCTGCAACCACTTTAAAGCCTAACTGCAGATTTACTGTCTGTTTAGGCTGCATTCGACGTATGGTGACGTCAGCTCATCCACCGTGGGCATTGGGCGACAATCT
Source organism: Lithobates septentrionalis (assembly GCA_037952835.1). Taxonomy (NCBI): domain Eukaryota; kingdom Metazoa; phylum Chordata; class Amphibia; order Anura; family Ranidae; genus Lithobates; species Lithobates septentrionalis. Next base: position 106,300 of record JBBDGP010004810.1, on the reverse strand, counting down.
GTACTGAATAATGAATAAAGATAATATCCACACTTGGTGGGAAAAAACAACAAAAACAGCAGCAAAGCATTATAATCCAGATATTGGGCACAGGGACAACATGTATAATATAAAGTATAATATAAATTTAAAATTAAACAATCAAATGATACAAATATTTGTGTACCAAATAAAGTGCAAATGTTAGCTGTGACTGCTATACAATGTTCCATGTAAAACCAACACAGTGCAAAAAAAAAAAAAAAACACATTTAAACGTAAATCCAGTTTCATATAAAGTGCAAAATGGTGAAATCAAACAACTGTGCACATGTAGAAAAGTTGATAGGTGGTTTGAATTCAATGTGTGAGATCCCTCGTGAAGTATGAAGCATGAATCAAATACTTGACCACGTGAAACCCGTCACCACAGTGAGACAAGAGGCTGACCAGAAAGCCGGCGACCACCCTTATTCTTGGGCGGGGAAGAACATCAGTCCCCGTTTGGAGCCTAACGCCCCGGGGGATCAGGGTAAGGTCCTTCCTATGGAGGGCTAGTGTAACGCCCGTTGCTCGTTTTGTGTCACCTCTTTATGTGTCTGCACTTTTTTTGGCACCGGGTGGCGTTTTTGGGCGTGTCTCACACACCACGGGCTTTTCAAAAAAAAAAAAAAGTGCATGTGTCGAGCACCATTTTAATATCATCATCCTAATTAATGAATTCATTCTTTTGATCACTTTTGCATGATAGCACGGACTTTATTAATTTGAACTTTATTATTCATTATTTATATTGGCTTGATAAATGTATTTATTACATGCACATGATGAATTGTTACCTATGTTCTTCTTTAGGCACTTTATGCACTCTATGGCTATTGGTCATTTGATAGCACTTTATTCAACCAATTTTGTGGAATTTTTTATTAGGTTTATATAAGTACTTTTGATGACAGCGCAACACTTTCCCTTCTTCTATTTGTTTTAACCACTTCAATCGAGGGGCCACCTATACACCTTCCTGCCCGGACCAATTTTCAGCTTTCAGCGCTATCACACTTTGAATGACAATTGCACGGTCGTGCGACGCTGTACCCAAATAAAATTAATGTCCCTTTTTCCCACAAATAAAGCTTACTTTGGGTGGTATTTGATCACCACTGGGGTTTTTATTTTTTTGCGCTGCACATAAAAAAAAGACAGAAAATTTTGAAATAAAAAAGTTTTTCTTCGTTTCTGATACAAAACTTTGTAAATAAGTACGTTTTCTCCTTCGCTGACGGGCACTGGTGAGGCAGTACTGATTGGCACTGATAAGGTGGTACTAATGATGAGGCACTTATAATCAGCACTGATGGGGCACTGATAGGTGGCACTGATGGGCACTTATAGGCAGTGGCGTCGCTAGGTGGTGGATTTTGGGGCTATAGCCCCGAGTCTCTGCAGGGGTCCCCAAGGGGAGGAGAGGCTCTCTGCTGACCCTGATGCAAGCGGGAGGCTCTCCGGGGACCCTGATGTAAGTGGGGGGCTCTCTGGGGACCCTGATGTAAGTGGGGGGCTCTCTGGGGATATACACACACGTATATTACTGTATATACATGTGTATGCCCGACCCAAGCGTATGACTTTCTTTACTACGCTGCTATGGGCTCTAGCCCGAGATCTTTTGTAGACCTAGCAACGCCCCTGGTTATAGGTGACACTGATAGCATAGCTCTCAACTGTCCCCGATTTCGAGGGACTGTCCCTGATTTGGAGAAAAGTCCCTCTGTCCCTCGTTCCTCCTCATTTGTCCCTCATTTTTGGTCTGATCTATATAGTTGCATATAAAATGCACTTTTTATCTATCAAAGCGCTAAACCTTTCATCTGATTTCTAAATTGCTGCATTTGTAAATTCCAAAAGCCAATATAAAGGGAATATGAGTGGTAAAAAAAAAAACATTTGTGGGTTTAACAAATCTTGTTTTTTTGTACAATTCTCCTTTAAGGGGGCGTGGCAAGGGGTGTGTCCTATGCCTGCATACTTTTGCTGATAGGTGTCCCTCTTTCCCACCTCAAAAAGTTGGGAGGTGTGTGATAGGTGGCATTGGAGGGCACTTATAGGCGGCACTGATGGGCACTCATAGGTGGCACTGATGGGCACTGATAGTGGCACTGATGGGCACTCATAGGCAGCACTGATGGGCACTCATAGGTGGCACTGATGGGCACTCATAGGCACTGATAGATGGCACTGATGGGCACTCATAGGTGGCACTGATAGGTGGCACTGGAGGACACTTATAGGCGGAACTGATGGGCACTGATGGGCGGCACTAATAAATGGCACTGATAGACAGAACTGATCAGGAGGCACTGGCAGGTATCACTGATGGGCATAGAGTGCCATATCTACTGGGCACTGATTGGCATCCCTGGTGGGCTCTAGTGGGCTTACCTGGTGGTCATGGGTGGGAACGGCTAGGCATCCCTGGTGGGCATGGGTGGGCTGCATTGATAACCAATAATCATAAATCAGACCCCCCCGTGTCAGGAGAGCAGACTATCGCCTCTCCTCTACTCGCATCTGTCAGTGCGAGTAGAGGAAAAGCCGATACACGGCTTTTCCTGTTTACACTGTGATCAGCCGTGATTGGACACAGCTGATCAGGTGGTAAAGAGCCTATGTCATAGGCTCTTTACCTCGTTCGGAGATGCGGTGTGTCAGACTGACACACCACGCCACCGATCGCTGCGCTTCCGCGCAATCGCGGCTCATCCTGCTGAACATCATATGACACCCAGTCAGGATAGCAGGACCTCTTTCCGGCCGTCATTTTGCTATGTGCCTGTCGGGAAGTGGTTAATATTGATATGTGCAATACAGTGAGTGCCGCTGTCGGCACTATTGATTATTATAAGCAGTAAGGCTTTTACACTTAGCGCAGATAGCTTGGAAAATGCTCAAGTCAGGTGTTTCTATGGAAGTCTATGGGGCCAAAAAACGCTTGTAATCTGCCAAAAAAGAAGCTTGTGTAGCGGGCGTTTTGGTTTCAGGTGACAGAATGCTCAGATGTGAACAGGGGCCAATGAAATGAATGGCATTTGGCTTGCTGAGCATTTTGGAGCTACAAGCAGTCAATCACTTAGGTGTAAATGGGGACTTATTTAGTTCAACTGAGCTTGGCCCGATAATCTAGATAAACTGATAGTAAACCTGGAGATAGGCTTAACAATGTAGTCTCATCTGATCAGAAGACCTTTTTTCCAATGCGGCCCCAGAATCTTCAAGGTGCATTAAAGGCGGTCAGATGAGACTAAAATTGAATGATTTGGCCTCAACAACCGATACGTCTGGTGAAAATCCAATACAGCTCCCCATCCAAATAACACCATTCCTACAGAAAAGCATGGAAGTGGTGATATCATTGTAATGGTGGGGTGTGTCTCTGCAGCAGGGACTGGAGCACTTGTCAGGATAGAAGGAAAAATGGGTGGGGCAAAATACCATCAAATTCTTGAGGAAAACCTGCTGCCCTCTGCTGGCAGAAAGCGGTCAATGGGAAGAAGGTTTCCCTTCCAACATGACAATGAGCCATAGCACACAGCAACAATGCAACACACAGTGGTTGGAGGAGAAGTTGCATGGCCTAGTCAGAGCCCAGACTTAAACCCCATTAAAAATCTGTGGAATGATTGAAGACTGCAGTCCACAAATGGTCATAAACAAATGTAACTGAACTTGAACAGTTCTGCAAAGAGGAGCGGGCAAATATTCCAAAGTCTAGATATGCAAAGTTAGTAGAGACAAATCCCAACAGACTAAAGGCTGGAATTAAAGCAAAACGGGGTCCAACAAAATACTGAGTCCAGGGGGGGTCCTTTTTCCAAATCAGTGATTCTGTAAAAAAAAAAAAAAAAAATTCTGACATATTGGTGTTATATATTATCTTTCACTTGGATGTTATAAGTTGTACTGAGTAAATACAGCTGGATGAAACAAAAATGGTGTCTGTCTTCATTTCAGGCTGCAAAGCAACAAAATGTGATTATTTAAAAAAAGGGGGGGGGGTGATTCTTTTCTATAGCCACTATATATACAGTGGGGAAAATAATGATTTGATCCCCTGCAGATTGTGTAAGTTTTGCCCACTTACAAAGAAATGAAGGGTCTATAATTTTTATCATAGGTGTATTTTATATGATAGAGACAGAATATCAACCAAAAATCCAGAAAAAAAAGACACAATACAAATGTTACATAGTTACATAGTTACATAGTAGGCGAGGTTGAAAAAAGACACAAGCCCATCAAGTCCAACCTATGTGTGTGATTATGTGTCATATTACATTGTATATCCCTGTATGTTGCGGTCATTCAGGTGATTATCTAATAGTTTCTTGAAACTATCGATGCTCCCCGCTGAGACCACCGCCTGTGGAAGGGAGTTCCACATTCTTGCCGCTCTTACAGTAAAGAACCCTCTACGTAGTTTAAGGTTAAACCTCTTTTCTTCTAATTGTAATGAGTGGCCACAAGTCTTATTAAACTCTCTTCTGCAAAAAGGTTTTCTCCCTATTGTGGGGTCACCAGTACAGTATTTGTAAATTTAAATCATATCCCCTCTCAAGCGTCTCTTCTCCAGAGAGAATAAGTTCAGCGCTCGCAACCTTTCCTCATAACTAAGATCCTCCAGACCCTTTATTAGCTTTGTTGCCCTTCTTTGTACTCGCTCCATTTCCAGTACATCCTTCCTGAGGACTGGTGCCCAGAACTGGACAGCATACTCCAGGTGCGGCCGGACCAGAGTCTTGTAGAGCGGGAGAATTATCGTTTTATCTCTGGAGTTGATCCCCTTTTTTAATGCCAATATTCTGTTTGCTTTATTAGCAGCAGCTTGGCATTGCATGCCATTGCTGAGCCTATCATCTACTAGGACCCCCAGGTCCTTTTCCATCCTAGATCCCCCCAGAGGTTCTCCCCCCAGTGTATAGATTGCATTCAGATTTTTGCCACCCAAATGCATTATTTTACATTTTTCTACATTGAACCTCATTTGCCATGTAGTCGTCCACCCCATTAATTTGTTCAGGTCTTTTTGCAAGATTTCCACATCCTGCGGAGAAGTTATTGCCCTGCTTAGCTTAGTATCGTCTGCAAATACAGAGATTGAACTGTTTATCCCATCCTCCAGGTCATTTATGAACAAATTAAATAGGATTGGTCCCAGCACAGAACCCTGGGGGACCCCACTACCCACCCCTGACCATTCTGAGTACTCCCCATTTATCACCACCCTCTGAACTCGCCCTTGTAGCCAGTTTTCAATCCATGTACTCACCCTATGGTCCATGCCAACGCACCTTATTTTGTACAGTAAACGTTTATGGGGAACTGTGTCAAATGCTTTTGCAAAATCCAGATACACCACGTCTACGGGCCTTCCTTTATCTAGATGGCAACTCACCTCCTCATAGAAGGTTAATAGATTGGTTTGGCAAGAACGATTCTTCATGAATCCATGCTGATTACTGCTAATGATATCGTTCTTATTACTAAAATCTTGTATATAGTCCCTTATCATCCCCTTCAAGAGTTTACATACTATTGATGTTAGGCTAACTGGTCTGTAATTCCCAGGGATGTATTTTGGGCCCTTTTTAAATATTGGTGCTACATTGGCTTTTCTCCAATCAGCTGGTACCATTCCAGTCAATAGACTGTCTGTAAAAATTAGGAACGGTCTGGCAATCACTTGACTGAGTTCCCTAAGTACCCTCGGATGCAAGCCATCTGGTCCCGGTGATTTATTAATGTTAAGTTTCTCAAGTCTAATTTTAATTCCGTCCTCTGTTAACCATGGAGGTGCTTCCTGTGTTGTGTCATGAGGATAAACACTGCAGTTTTGGTTACTGAAGCCCCCCGATTCACTCGCGAAGACTGAGGAGAAGAATAAATTCAATACCTTCACCATCTCCCCATCCTTTGTAACCAGATGTCCTTCCTCATTCTTTATGGGGCCAATATGGTCTGTCCTCCCTTTTTTACTGTTTACATACTTAAAGAATTTCTTGGGATTTTTTTTTTCTCTCCTCCGCTATGTGTCTTTCATGTTCTATCTTAGCCGTCCTAATTGCACCCTTACATTTCTTATTGCATTCTTTATAAAGTCTGAATGCTGAGGATGATCCCTCAACCTTGTATTTTTTGAAGGCCTTCTCCTTTGCTTTTATATGCATTTTTACATTGGAGTTAAGCCATCCAGGATTATTGTTCGCTCTTTTAAATTTATTACCCAATGGGATGCATTGGCTAATGCCCTTATTTAATATGCTCTTAAAGCAAACCTCTCCTCCGTATTCTTTGTTCCTAATATTTTATCCCAATTTATGCCTTTTAGCAAGGTTTGTAGTTTAGGGAAGTTGGCTCTTTTGAAATTCAGTGTCTTTGTGTTCCCTTCATGTTTCCTATTTGTGTGATTTATACTAAAACTAATTGACCTGTGATCGCTGTTACCTAAATTGCCCCGTATTTCCACATCTGTGATCAGGTCTGTATTGTTGGTAATCAGTAGATCCAGTAATGTTTTATTTCTAGTTGGTGCGTCTACCATCTGACCCATAAAATTGTCCTGCAAGACATTAAGGAACTGGCGAGCCTTAAATGAATGCGCGGTTCCCTCCGCCCAGTCTATGTCTGGATAATTAAAATCCCCCATTATGATAACACTTCCCATCCTTGCTGCTAATCCAGTTTGTGATAGGAGATCCATCTCCACTTCCTCCCTCAGGTTAGGGGGCCTATAGCATACTCCCAGTATTATTTTCCCCTTAGCTTCATCCCTTTGGAGCTTTACCCATAAGGATTCCACCTCCTCTCTAGCTCCCTCAGTGATGTCATCTCTCACATTCACTTGTACATTATTCTTGATATATAGGCATACCCCTCCCCCTTTTTTACCCTCTCTATCCTTGCGGTATAGGGTATACCCTTGAATGGTTGCCAGCCAATCATGAGAGCTGTTGAACCAGGTCTCTGAAATTCCCACAAAATCCAAATCCTCCTTGTACAACAGTATCTCTAGTTCACCCATCTTGTCCGCCATGCTCCTGGCATTGGTGAACATGCCACATAGTTTAGACCGGTCGCATATTGTCCTCGTATTGGGTGTTTCGAGATGTTAATAATGGAGTTGCAGGTTAGTGAGTAAAATCAGTATTTGATCCCAAAGCAAAACATGACTTAGTAGTTGGTGGAGAAACCCTTGTTGGCAAGCACAGAGGTCAGACGTTTCTTGTAGGTGGTGACCAGGTTTGCACACATCTCAGGAGGGATTTTGATCCACTCTTATTTACAGATCTTCTCTACTGTCGCTTGGCAACTCAAAATTTCAGCTCCCTCCATAAATTTTCTGTAGGATTAAGGTCTGGAGACTTGCTGGGCCACTGTGCTTCTCCTTGAGCCATTGCATTGTTGCCTTGGCGGTATGTTTTGGGTCATTGTCATGCTGGAAGACCTATTCCACGACCCATCTTCAGTGTTCTGGTTGAGGGAAGAAGGTTCTCATCCAAGATTTTACAATACATGGCCCCGTCCATTGGCCTCTCAACGCGGCAAAGTCGGCCTGTACCTTTAACAGAGAAACAGCCCCAAAGCATCATGTTTCCACCTCCGTGTGTGACTGTAGGGATGATGTGACTGTAGGGATGGTGTTCTTAGGGTCATATTCAGCATTTTCCTTCCTCCAAACACGGCAAGTCGAGTTAATGCCAAAGAGCTCATCTGACCACAGCACTTTCTCCCAATCCTTCTCTGAATCATTTAGATGTTCTTTGGCCAACATCAGATGGGCCTCTACATGTGTCTTCCTGAGGAGGGGGACCTTGTGGGGGGGCTGCAGGATTTCAATCCATGGTGGTGTATTGTGTTACCAATGGTTTGTTTGGTGACTGGGGTCCCAGCTGCCTTGAGATCATTCACCAGCTCTTCCCGTGTAGTTCTGGGCTGATCCCTCACTTTTCTCATGATCATCCTCACCCCATTAGGTGAGAACTTGCATGGAGCTCCAGACTGAGGGCGATTGATGGTTATTTTGTATTTCTTTCATTTGCGAATAATTGCGCCAACAATTGTCTCCTTCTCACCGAGCTTCTTGCTGATGGTCTTGTAGCCCATTCCAGCCTTGTGCAGGTCTACAATCTTCTCCCTTGTCTACAATCATATCTAAAACTTTAAAAAACTCGGAAAGACATTTAATAATTTTAAAAAAAGATAGATTTTTTTTTTCTTTTACATTTCCAGTAATTCTGCTTAGGGTGGATGGCGTGTTAAAATGGAACTAAATCCCAATAGGGAGTTCAATTCCACTTTGAATTGTTTGTAAACCTTTGTTTTTTTTTATAAATTAAAATAATAAACATGTTATACTCACCTTCTTCTGGGGCTGGCGCCCCTGGCCCCTCTTCTTCATCGGGGTGCCGCTTTCCCTGAGGGCACCTGTGCAGACTCGCAACCGAGTCCCGCTGCTGCGTCCATTGACACAAACAACGAGATTGGACCCCGCCCCCCCCCCCCCCCCCCGCTCTCGTGTTAAAGGATTAGATTGACAGGAGCGGAAGCCAATGGCTCCTGCTGCTATCAATCTGTCCAATGAGAAGGGAGACAGCAGCTGGAGCTGCTGCGCTCATGCACATCGCTGGTTCGGATCGGGCTCAGGTAAGAAAAAGGGGGGGGGCAGGGTCTGGGGGAGAGCTGCAGCTCAGAAGGTTTTTTGCCTTAATGCATAGAATGCACTAAGGTGAAAATCCTTGAGGCTTTACAAACATTTTATGTTTTTTTAATAAAATCATAACTGCATTGAATGGTGTTACATCTGCCTGGAATTAATACTTTGTTGGGGATAAAAAGCAGAGCAGAGCTTTCCCTCGTTTCAGATCTTCCCCTCAGATCTACAGTGACTGAACTTCCAAGTGCACTTGTAGTGCAGAGTGGATTTGCCTTTAGTAAATCAGCCCCATTGCAATGTAACAGCCAGAGCCGGTACGGGGGGGGCGGAAGGGGCAGATGCCCTGGGCGGTACAATTTATTGGGGATGGGGCGCAGTGAAGTGTCCTGTCCTTCGCCAGTTTGCCATCACTAGTTTGCTGAGACCGCGGGTTTTCCCAGCAACCAGTGACGCTCACCACAGGTCTCGGAGACAAGTTGAGAGAAGACGAGCTTGCACTCACGGGCCGCGAGTAGGGGTGTGACGTTACATGGGCGCCCCATGCCCCGCCCCCCTGATACTCGTGGTTCCCGGGTCCTGGCTGAGCTCTCCATATCTCGCAGCTTCCGCAGGCACTTCGGTATTTCAGTTGTGCGGCGTTCCCTCCTGCATTCCAGGTATGTGGGGCCAACTAGTGATCACTAATAATGGGCATATTTTTATTGTGCACACTGCTGGGCATATTTTGTTAAAGGTCAGGCTGATGGGCACCTTTTTTTATGTTAAGGGGCACTCTGATGGACACATTTTATTTTAAGGGGCACGCTGATGGGTATATTTTTAATGTGCACACTGATGGGCATATTTTCTTAAGGGGCACACTGATGGACACATTTTGTTGTGCCCATCAGAGTGCCCCTTAACATAAAATGTGCCCATCAGCGTGCACATTAAAAATACGCCCATCAGCGTGCCCCTTATTTTATGTTAAGGGGCACTCTGATGGGCATATGTTATTTTAAGAGTAACACTGATGGGCACATTTTGTATTAAGGGGCACTCTGATGGGCAGATTTTACGTTAAGGGGCACGTTTTGTTGTGCCCATCAGAGTGTCCCTTAATATAAAATGTGCCCATTGGCACATTTTATGTTAAGGGACACGCTGTTGGACATATTTTATGTTAAGGGGCACTCTGATGGGCAAATTTTATGTTAAGGGGCACGTTTTGTTGTGCCCATCAGAGTGCCCCTTAATATAAAATGTGCCCATCAGGGTGCCCCTTATTTTATGTTAAGGGGGACTCTGATGGGGACATCTGATGTAAGGAGGCACTCTGGCGGGAATGCCTGATATAAAGGAGCACTGTGATGGGGACACCTGATGTAAAGGGGCACTGTTATGGGGACACCCGATGTAAATGAGCTCCCATTGGGATGGGAGGAGCAGAGAGCGCAGCATGATGGGAGGAGTAGAGAGCGCAGCGTGATGGGAGGAGTAGAGAGCGCAGCGTGATGGGAGGAGTAGAGAGCGCAGCATGATGGGAGGAGCAGAGAGTGCAGCGTGATGGGAGGAGCAGAGAGTGCAGCGTGATGGGAGGAGCAGAGAGTGCAGCGTGATGGAAGGAGTAGAGAGCGCAGCGTGATGGGAGGAGAAGAGAGCGCAGCGTGATGGGAGGAGTAGAGAGCGTAGCGTGATGGGAGGAGTAGAGAGCGCAGCGTGATGGGAGGAGAAGAGAGCGCAGCGTGATGGGAGGAGTAGAGAGCGCAGCGTGATGGGAGGAGTAGAGAGCGCAGCGTGAAGGGAGGAGCAGAGAGCGCAGCGTGATGGGAGGATAGAGAGAGCAGCATGATGGGAGGAGCAGAGAGCGCAGTGTGATGGGAGGAGTAGAGAGCGCAGCGTGATGGGAGGAGTAGAGAGCTCAGCGTGATGGGAGGAGTAGAGAGCTCAGCATGATGGGAGGAGTAGAGAGCGCAGCGTGAGGTGAGGAGTAGAGAGTGCAGCATGATGGGAGGAGCAGAGAGTGCAGCATGATGGGAGGAGCAGAGAGTGCAGCGTGATGGGAGGAGTAGAGAGCGCAGCGTGATGGGAGGAGCAGAGAGTGCAGCGTGATGGGAGGAGCAGAGAGTGCAGCGTGATGGGAGGAGCAGAGAGTGCAGCGTGATGGGAGGAGTAGAGAGCGCAGCGTGATGGGAGGAGAAGAGAGCGCAGCGTGATGGGAGGAGTAGAGAGCGTAGCGTGATGGGAGGAGTAGAGAGCGCAGCGTGATGGGAGGAGAAGAGAGCGCAGCGTGATGGGAGGAGTAGAGAGCGCAGCGTGATGGGAGGAGTAGAGAGCGCAGCGTGAAGGGAGGAGCAGAGAGCGCAGCGTGATGGGAGGATAGAGAGAGCAGCATGATGGGAGGAGCAGAGAGCGCAGTGTGATGGGAGGAGTAGAGAGCGCAGCGTGATGGGAGGAGTAGAGAGCTCAGCGTGATGGGAGGAGTAGAGAGCTCAGCATGATGGGAGGAGTAGAGAGCGCAGCGTGAGGTGAGGAGTAGAGAGTGCAGCATGATGGGAGGAGCAGAGAGTGCAGCATGATGGGAGGAGCAGAGAGTGCAGCGTGATGGGAGGATCAGAGAGTGCAGCGTGATGGGAGGAGTAGAGAGTGCAGCTTGAGCCGCAACCTAGAGGATCCAAAGAGGAGGGACTAAGCTCTGCAACGTGCAAGATCTCAAGTAAGCCCATACTATTAATACATATTAGTAAATCAACTACTTAGTTTGGGGGTTGAGGTGGGGCGGGGGGGTTTGGTAGGGGTCAGTGTGGGGAGGGGGGGTGTGGTGGTGCTGGCGGGGTGTCTGGCTGGCCGCTGGCTGAGAGGAGGTGGATTCTAATTAGAACATAGAACATTTAGTTTTCTGACTCTCTACCTAATGGATAATATTACCTCTGAAAATGTTTCAGCTAGTGTCTTCGTTCACATTCAGATGACCAGTGCCGGTAAATGAACCCCTTTGTGCTGCATAAATGGCACCAGTGTCAGTGTTACACTGGTGCCACTAATGCAGCACAAAGGGGTTAATTAACTGGCACTGGTCACTAATGTATCATAACCATAACAAAAACAATATAATATAACATAACATAACATAATATAGTATAATATGATATAATATAATAAATAGTAACATAAGAATAGTAATATAATGTAATAAATAATAATATACTAATAGTAACAATAATTGCACCTAAGCACATTGTGATATAACTGCACCACATCATTATGGACAAGACAGGTGCTAAATAAAACCATAACAAAAACAATATAATATAATATATGACATAGGAATAGTAATATAACGTAATAAATAATAATATAATAATAGTAGCAATAATTACACCTAAGCACGTTGTGATATAACAGCATAACATTATGAACAAGACAGGTGCTAAATAAAACCATAAACAGTACATTTCATGAACAGCTACATGGCATGATTAACACACAATAACATACATCATTAAACACGACCTCACCATTCATGCCTCAACGTCTCCATGTAATTACTTACAATGTTATGATTCGACGCGCGGCCCGCTTACACCTAACGAGACATTTTCACAACCCCGCTTAACAAGCATACATGGCTTCTCCATATTGACGTTTTACCATGAAGGATAAACTACTGAAGGGCAGCTGGAGCTAAAGACGTGTACAGGATTTGTTTTACCTGACAAAAGATCTATAAAGTAATGCACCTAATCCCCCTGCCTATGCTGGGCTACAAGCTGTAATATGCGTGCCACTGCCCCGCCTCCTGTCTGCGCTACTACTGTACTTATATTCTTTCTCCTCCCCCTTTAAGCAAACCCAAGTACCACCACCCCCTTCAGCCCTCTATCAGCCTGCAGAATGGGCACTCCCACTGCAAGTCCCATTTTAACTTTCAATGGGCGTGTTGCAATGCAGTGCAGAGGATTAATCATAGGTTCCACTGATAGGAGGGTACAGACAGTACTCCCATACTGGGTCCCGGGTCCAGGGGGACCTTGGCTCAGTACAAGGGTACTGCCTGTAACCCCCTATCAGCAACCCAGTTTGGGTTCATGCCTTCCCAAGACCCAGCATACTATAGAATAAGGTCATACCAGGCTGGAGTCATGTCTTCCAAAGACCCAGCAGACTATAGACTAGGGTTATGTCAATCCTTGGGTTCCCCTAGACCTTGCAGATACCAAGCTGGAGTCATGTCTATCAAAGACCCATCAGACTATAGACTAGGGCCATGCCAATTTTGGTGATCCCCTAGACTTTGCAGATAACAGGCTGGAATCGTGTCTTTCAAAGACCTTGCAGACTATAGACTAGGGTCATGCTAATTCTTGGGCTGCCCTAGACCCTGCAGGTAACAGCCTGGAGTCATGTCTTCCAAAAACCCAGCAGACTATAGACTAGGGTCATTCCAGTCCTGGTAATCCCCTAGACTGCAAATAACAGGGCTCAAGTCATGTCTTCCAAAGACCTTGCAGACTACAGACTAAGGTCATGTCAATCCTTGGGCTCCCCTAGACCTTGCAGATAACAGGCTGGAGTCATGTCTTCCACAAACCCAGCAGGCTATAGACTAGGGTCATGCCAATCCTGGTAATCCCCTAGACCCTGCAAATAACAGGCTCAAGTCATGTCTTCCAAAGACCTTGCAGACTATAGACAGGGGTCATGCCAATCCTGGGGCTCCCCTTGACGCTGCAGATAACAGGCTTGAGTTATGTCTTCCAAAAACACAGCAGACTATAGACTAGAGTCATGCCAAGCCTAATTATCCTCTAGATCAGGGATCTTCAAACTACGGCCCTCCAGCTGTTGCGGAACTACACATCCCATGAGGCATTGTAAAATTCTGACAAGACTAGGCATGATGGGAGTTGTAGTTCCCGAACAACTGGAGGGCCATAGTTTGGAGACCTCTGCTCTAGATCATACAGATAAAAGGCTAGAATCAGGTTTTCCAAAGACCCGACAGACTTTAGACTATGGTCATGTGTGTCAATCCTTTAGCTCCCTTTGACCCTGCCAATAACAGCCTGGAGTCATGTCTTCCAACTTCTGCCATACCAATCCCGCTGCTCCCCTAGACTCTGCAGATAACAGGCTGGAGTCATGTCTTCCAAAAACACAGCAGACTATAGATTGGGATCATGTCAATCCTTGGGTTCCCCTAGACCTGGGGTAGGCAACCTCGGCCCTCCAGCAGTGGTGAAACTACAAGTCACATGAGACATTGCAAGACCCTGACAATCACAGGCATGACTCCTAGAGGCAGAGGCATGATGGGATCTGTAGTTTGACCACATCTGGAGTGCCGAGCTTGCCTACCCCTGCCCTAGCCCTTGCAGATAACAGGCCGGAGTCGGGTTTTCCAAAGACCTTGCAGAATATAAACTAGAGTCATGTTAATCCTTGGGCTACCCTTGATGCTGCAGACAACAGAATTGAGTTATGTCTTCCAGAAACCCAACATACTATAGACTAGAGTCATGCCAATCCTAACGATTACCTAAACCCTACAGATAACAGGCTGGAATCATGTCTTCCAAACACTCCGCAGGCTTTAGACTATGGTCATGTCAATCTTTCAGCTCCCTTAGACCCTGCCGATAACAGGCTGGAGTCACAGGCTGGAGTCTTCCGAAGACCCAGCAGACTATAGACTAGGGTTACGCCAATCCTGTTGCTCCTCTAGACTCTGCAGATAATAGGCTGGGGGCATGTTTTCCAAAAAACCCAACAGACTATAGTCTAGGGTCATGTCAGTCCCGGCCTACCTTCGACCCTGCAGATAACATAACTGGGGTCACCCTTCAATCTTCTCAGGGTATCCTCCTTGTGTCTTCTTGACTAGGAACTCAGCAGATACCCAAGTGGAGTCTTTGGCCTCCCCCAACAAAACTGTAGCCTATAGGCCGTCAGGTAAACTGCACAAGGCCCCATAGTTTCTAATGACAACCCCACTTAGAAAACTCTGCTCTGCCACTAAAAGCTCAGCAGATCTGCTTCTATAGGTTTGGGAGGATTTTCCAATACAAATAATTACATGATTAATTTGGGGGAGACTAGGATTTGAAAATTTAAAGTGCAACTGCACGAGACCAAGGAGATTTACATATTACTCAGAAACAGTAATGGGGCTTTAAAGCAAACCCTCCCTAAACTCCCAAGCTGCTTGTACTGGGAATTAATTCATTCTCATACAACAGACACTATGAAGTTGAGTTTTAATTGGCTTCCAACAACTGCTGTTGGTTTACATTAGAGGGCTGGCTGACTATCAAGTCCCTGCTACCAGAGAAATTAAGACTGATTTCAGGTGCTTATGTTGTGAATTTTGAAGATGAATTTCTCCACAACGCTTACAACTATCAAGGGTCAGCCAGTCAGTGATGGCTTGTTTTAAAGTGCTTTTACTTCTCAATTTGTGCTATAAAATTTAGTAACGTTCTCAAATATTGGGGCTTTAATGAGTACACCTCCCTATCAGTGGCGGCTGGTGCTCAATATTTTGGGGGGGCAAACAAACCTGCCCCCTCACTCGCACATACCACCACCCCCCATGCACAGGCTGGCCCCGGTACTCACACTTCTCCCCCGCTCTCTGCACCGGCTCCCGCTCATCCTCATCATTTGGGCTGCTGAAATCTGCTGCTATGGGCTCTGCTAGGAGGACGGTGCCCAGTGCGAGCTCTATGGAGCCGGGATGGCGGTGATCAGTCTTAGGAGGCCGATGCTGCTCCTGCTTCAGATTGCCGAGGGGCCGCTGCTTCTGCTTGCGGCCGAACAGGAAATAGGTCCTGAGACCCGATTGGCCCAGAGTCCTAAGACTCCCTGGCCAATTGGGTCTCAGGACCCGCTTCCTGATTGGCCGGGAGGAAGAGCAGGAAGACATTAGCGAATATTCATTTCCTAATGTCACACAACTGTCACACCCTTTTTTTAAACCAATTAGAGCCTCAGGCTCTAATCATGTGCTGAAAAAAAAAAGAAAAGAAAAACCCCCATTGAAATCCGTGTGTCTGGCTCCCTGCATGTAGATTAGGGGCTGGGCAACCCTGCACCTCTAATGGAGCGGTCGCCACTGCTCTCTATGGAATGATAGATACCTAAATGACATCATTTATTTGGAAGGCTTTGGATTACACAAAAAAGTAGTCACTCACCCCTCAAAAATTAATTTGGGTGCTATATATAAACTCATTTACCAATACAAGCATATTTCTTAAGAACTGCTCCAACTTCACTATTCCCTTGCAGAACAACAAAAACGTTACAGTTCATAAAATGGAATTCATTTGCCTCATTATTCACTCCCAGTACAAGAGAGATCCTATATCTAAAATATACCATGCACTGATTTCTAGTCCTTAAAGTGGATGTAAACCCACCACTCATGATTCTCAACTATTGCCATCTTTCCTATGTATATACAGTATTTCACAAAAGTAAGTACACTCCTCACATTTTTGTAAATCTTTTCTTTTATCTTTTCATGTGACAACACTGAAGAAATGACACTTTGCTACAATGTAAAGTAGTGAGTGTACAGCTTGTATAACAGTGTAAATTTGCTGTCCCCTCAAAATAACTCAACACACAGCCATTAATGTCTAAACCGCTGGCAACAAAAGTCAGTACACCCCTAAGAGAAAATGTCCAAATTGGGCCCATTTAGCCATTTTCCCTCCCTGGTGTCATGTGACTCGTTAGTGTTACAAGGTCTCAGGTGTGAATGGGGAGCAGGTGTGTTAAATTTGGTGTTATCGCTCTCACTCTCTCATACTGGTCACTGGAAGTACAACATGGCACCTCATGGCAAAGAACTCTCTGAGGATCTGAATAAAAGAATTGTTGCTCTACATAAAGATGGCCTAGGCTATAAGAAGATTGCCAAGACCCTGAAACTGAGCTGCAGCACGGTGGCCAAGACCATACAGCGGTATAACAGGACAGGTTCCACTCAGAACAGGCCTCGCCATGGTCCACCAAAGAAGTTGAGGTCACGTGCTCAGCGTCATATCCAGAGGTTGTCTTTGGGAAATAGACCTATGAGTGCTGCCAGCATTGCTGCAGAGGTTGTAGGGGTGGGGGGGTCAGCCTGTCAGTGCTCAGACCATACGCCGCACACTGCATCAAATTGGTCTGCATGGCTGTCATCCCAGAAGGAAGCCTCTTCTAAAGATGATGCACAAGAAAGCCCACAAACAGTTTGCTGAAGACAAGCAGACTAAGGACATGGATTACTGGAACCATGTCCTGTGGTCTGATGAGACCAAGATAAACGTATTTGGTTCAGATGGTGACAAGCGTGTGTGGGGGCAACCAGGTGAGGAGGACAAAGACAAGCGTGTCTTGTCTACAGTCAAGCATGGTGGTGGGAGTGTCATGGTCTGGGGCGGCATGAGTGCTGCCGGCACTGGGGGGCTACAGATCATTGAGGGAACCATGAATGCCAACATGTACTGGGACATACTGAAGCAGAGCATGATCCCCTCCCTTCAGAGACTGGACCGCAGGGCAGTATTCCAACATGATAATGACCCCAAACACACCTCCAAGACCACCACTGCCTTGCTAAAGAAGCTGAGGGTAAAGGTGATGGACTGGCCAAGCATGTCTCCAAACCTAAACCCTATTGATCATCTGTGGGACATCCTCAAACGGTAGGGGGAGGAGCGCAAGGTCTCTAACATCCACCAGCTCTGTGATGTCATCATGGAGGAGGGGAAGAGGACTCCGGTGACAACCTGTGAAGCTCTGGTGACCTCCATGCCCAGAAGGGTTAAGGCAGTGCTGGAAAATAATGGTGGCCACACAAAATATTAACACCTTGGGCCCAATTTGGACATTTTCACTTAGGGGTGTACTCACTTTTGTTGCCAGCGGTTTAGACATTAATGGCTGTGTGTTGAGTTATTTTGAGGGGACAGCAAATTTACACTGTTATACAAGCTGTACACTCACTACTTTACATTGTAGCAAAGTGTCATTTCTTCAGTGTTAGAAGAAAATATTACAGCGCACACATGCAAAAAAAGACATTTACCTCCAGCAAGGCTAGTTTAAAACACCTAAACATTTAAAAAAAAAACATTATCAAAAAATATGGGGATTTGGTCACACCATATTGCTAAATGGTGCTAAGCCCACTTACTGCGACAAAGTACCCCATGATTAGTGGGTCCTACACTATCTATAGATTGGGAGATCCTGCTTCTCTAAACCATGAGAGCATTGCACTCTTCTAAAATGGGAGAATGGGACGGGACATACAACAGGCGGCAACTCAGTTGAGCTGTGCACTCCCAGACTCCTCTGTTACCTATCGTGGGAATTGCAGCCTATACAAGCTCTCCCCTTACCTGCAACTACCTGACCTGATATCTATCTGGGATGCCTTGGCCTCTGTTTGCTGCCAGTTTGATCTTTTTTCAGAGACATCTTTATTTTTTATCGTTTTCAGCGATCTATTAAGCAAGTCCACCTCTGTGAATACAGTTCTTTTTTCCCTTTTATATTAATCGAACCTCTATCTCCTGAAGAAGCGTTCTTTGTTAACGTGAAACATGTAGAGCAATTGGAGAATACACCACTCTGGAATACCAGACCTGCAGCGCTCCCTCAATCTCAAACTCTCTAGGGGAAGTCTACCCTTTTTTTTCTCATACCTGGATAGTGAATGTATTGATAAGAATATATAGAATCACTTAGGAGACTGCAGGATAGGATCCCTAATGGTGTTATTACATGTGTTGTATGCCTATATCTGATGTTTTTAAATGTCCATGTCCATTCCCCATGTTCTTTGTATGTTATTAATAAAACTCAACTTTTTTACATATTTTTTGTAGTGTATTACAGTTGTGCCTTAAAAGTCCCATTTTTAGCCCCTTGATGCTTCTAACACATTATCGGGGACGTTGGCACAAGTGACCTTTAAGTACCTACAGAATCACCCTGTATATTAGGTACTTCTGTACTAGGATCTCTCTTTTGCTAAAATGGGAGAATCTTGAGGTCTCCACCCATGACACAAGTGGACACTAATTAGAGGTACTTAATGAGGGTGTACTGACTTTTGTTGCCAGCGGTTTAGACATTAATGGCTGTGTGTTGAGTTATTTTGAGGGGGCAGCAAATTTACACTGTTATACAAGCTGTACACTCACTACTTTACATTGTAGCAAAGTGTCATTTCTTCAGTGTTGTCACATGAAAAGATGAAGAAGAAAAAAAGAAGAAAATATTTACAAAAATGTGAGGGGTGTACTTACTTTTGTGAGATACTGTATGTATACATGCCTCCTGCATGTATCCCTACCTTTTAAAAATCACCCCCTTCTGCACACCGCAAATCTCCGAAATCCATGGGCGGGTCTATGCTCCCGAGCTAAGTGGGCGGAGTCGTGACGTCACTAGACTCCCCGCCCACCTCTACACTCCCCTTTGGCCAGGCAGCATCGCAAAGGTGCTACACAACACAGGCTGTAGTAATAGCTGTGAGACGCTAAGAGAGGGGGATGATGACGCTGGGAAAGTACACTGAATGTCTCTCTCATGCTATTACATGAGATAAGGAAATGAGCTGTCACTCACATCAAGGGGGAAGAAAGGACTGGTATGTCTCTGTCCATTTTTATCTCACTAAAAGAAGATAAGAGGATTGCTCAGAGCTGGATTAACTCTTCGTGGCAAGACTGGGCACAGATGACATGAAATCATATGCTGTACCAGGTACAAGCCTTAATTAAAAAATGTTTTTTTTGGGTTTACATCCCCTTTAAACTCACTAGTGTAAAGAGAAATGGGTTCAAGATCTAGACCCATTCATGGCCGAAGAGTTGTTAGAGGACTGCAAGGAATACTCTAGATGTAGATATCTCCTCCTTGAGACTCAGTCATTATGAAGGTTTCTTATAGAGATTCTCTCTTGTGCCCCCAATGTACCACAGGACAAGGGGAGCTTATTTAGGGAATTTTCATGGCTCTGGTGCTGGGATGTGCAAGTGACTTTGACCACAAAGGGCTGAGCATTGATTGGGCTTCAATGGGCAAAAGCAGCGCACTATTCTGAGACACTACTGAGCTCATGAAGAATTCATTGCAGAGGCATTTGACCTGCAGCTGACTTGCATTTGACCTGCTTCAATCTGCTTTCGCATTCCTGAAAACTTAAATGCTGAGAAAAGCTTGTGGGTAAGGTGTAGCCTTGTGCACTGGTGGCAAGAATATACTCAGAGGCCTAGGTGGATGGAGCCACTTACCAACAGTAGTAGAGGATGGAGACCTTGGAAAGATGCAGACAGCTTCTGCAGTGAGGGTAGAGAATGCACTCTGGCTGGTCCTGAGTGGAGATAGCCTAGTCTGCACTTTCTCTACTCCTAAAGAACCTTTCCCTGCCGCTAAGCACTGCCCTTGTCAGACGGGGAACCTGTCTCTACACTAGCCAATCGCATTAACGAGTGCCAAACTCGGGAGCCGGCGTCTTAAATAGTCTTTGCCTCACCCCAGATGGCCGCTTAGGTCAGGTGGGGCGCCGGCGTCCAATCAGACAGTGGCCTCCCAGTGACCGCACGAAGTCATAGCGGAACCGAGTTCCTCATAGCTTCCTTCCCCTTCTGCGTTGCCGCTTCAGTCGAGCACCACCTACAGTGGGGGATGCAAACTGCACCTGCCTACAAGCTGCACAAAAAGCCCATCAACATTGACCCCAACTGTGATCTTGGGGCATTCTTGCTCTCTAGAATGGAGTCTGGAGATTTTGCCTAATGTAGGCTAACTGGCTCTTTGGAACATTGCCAAACAGGCTGGTGAGGCATACCAGGACTGATCTGGGCAGTCAGGAGTAACTCTTATGCCGTGTACACACGACCAGACTTTTCGACAGCAAAGGTCCGACGGAACGAATCCGCCGGACAATTCGAGCGTGTGTGGGCTTCATCGGACCTTTGCTGTCGAAAAATCAGATGGACTTTAGAAATCGAACATGTTTCAAATCTTTTCCGACGGACTCGAGTCCGGTGGAAAAATCCGCTCGTCTGTATGCTAGTCCGACGGACGAACAACAGCGCAAGGGCAGCTATTGGCTACTGGCTATGAACTTCCTTATTCTAGTCTGGTCGTACATCATCACGTTCAAATCAGTCGGACTTTGGTGTGATCGTGTGTAGGCAAGTCCGTTGCGTCGGAACTCCGTCGAAAGTCCGTCAAAAAGTCCTTCGGAGTTCAGTCCATCAAAAGTCCGCTCGTGTGTACACGGCATTACTCTTTTACGTTCTAGTAGGATGAGAGAAGGTCAAAAACCCATCGGTGAACCGAATGGCAGAGGCGCCCAGTGTGGGGCGTTTAAGGATGGGTCATCAAGTTTGACGAATATCAAACATTCACTAAACGATGTGTTTCTTATCTGGACACACTCAGGTGGAACAGGAAACTGAGAAATATCAGACATTTGTGTGTCACCGTAAAATGAGGAAGTGGCGAGTTATAGCAATCAAATGCGCCTTTTGGTGAAATTAAGCTTTTTGATGTTCTTCAGACTTGATGACCCCAACCCATCCTTAAACACACCACACTGTCTGGTCGCCTCTGCCATTCGGTTCTCCGACAGCTTTTTTGACCTCCTCTAATCCTACGCAATATCCACCTAAGAACCCATAAGAAAATCCGGGATTGGGACCCACCGGTGGCTTTGAGAGTAACTGACCTAACCCTACGTTGGGCAGGACCTTTTCTCCACATGCATTTACGGAAGGTTGTCTGTTTCAAACTGCCTGGGTCATCCCCAACCTCACCAAATGTAAGTCATTTTTTCTTTTCACTTTAATCATAAAGATTATTTAAAGTTATAACTTTACTTTAGATACATAATACGCTATAAAGGCTCTCTCGCCTCTCCCCTCTTTCTTTCCGGTGAGTACTTTGGCCTCTCTATGGGTCTCAAAACTGTTTTTTCGGTCTGAACCCTCATACCTTGGAGGACCAGCACAACCCGAAACTCATCTGTTATGTTCTAGTGCCTCTGACCTTGTTTTGCCTTGTATCCTCTGAAGTACAGCATGTCGTAGATTGAAAGCTCAACAAGTACACAAAAGCGTACTTCCACTCCCTTGGAAGTACTTATGGCTCTTCAAGAACAAAGCCTGACACCAATTAACTTCAAGAAAAGTCCAATGAAGCAAATGTCAGTGCAATACAATTACAGTATTTTTTTTTTACTTTATTTAAAGCATATTTCCTGAGTGAATCATCAGCACAGAAACACGGCATCCTCCAGGAGGACTCTCATGCAATTATGGCTCACCAGTGTTAGAAAGAGAGAGCAAAGTTTGCAGCAATGTCCTTGAGTTGCTTAATGGAATATGAAGAATGCTCAAGAGGTCTCCAAGCTAAAGACTCCAATATATTCTGAGAAAGCTGGAAAGGGTTCTGTTTAGATTCACAAACCTCCCTTCCTCAACCAACCTGGGAAAGACAATTATTATAAATACAATTACTGCATTACCTTATAAGAAACAATGTAATAGGTTTTCTCCTGCATTACTCTGCACTGTGCATGGATGGTGCTCACCTCCACCCTATTCCGCACTAATGCCGCGTACACACGGTCGGACTTTCTGTCCTACTTGGTCCGGCACACTTTCCGACGGACTTTGTCCGCCAGGTGCGCCGGACTTTAAAACGGACGGACTTGCCCACACACGACCGGACTTTTCGGCGGGCTAAGTCCGCCCGTTTTTCCGATGGACTTTCGCCGGAGTTACGGCGGACTTTCAGAATGAACGGACTTGCCCACACACGGACAAGTCCGTTCATTTTGAACGTGACTCAGGTGCGACAGGACTAGCAAAGGATGTCAATCTTGCCGCTTTTATCGGCGAGATTGACACCTTGCGAGCCCCGTCGCGGGTCATACCAGGCCCTTAGGTCTGGTATGGATTATAAAGGGAAGCCCCTACGCCGAAAAAACGGCGTTGGGTCCCCCCTAAAATCCATACCAGACCCCGATCCGAGCACGCAGCCTGGCCGGTCAGGAAAGGGGGTGGGGACGAGCGAGCGCCCCCCCCTCCTGAACCGTACCAGGCCGCATGCCCTCAACATGGGGGGTGGGTGCTTTGGGGGAGGGGGGCGCCCTGCGGCCCCC
This sequence comes from Lithobates septentrionalis, assembly GCA_037952835.1. NCBI lineage: Eukaryota > Metazoa > Chordata > Amphibia > Anura > Ranidae > Lithobates > Lithobates septentrionalis. Next base: position 83,459 of record JBBDGP010004810.1, on the reverse strand, counting down.
CCACCCCAAAGCACCTTGTCCCCATGTTGATGAGGACAAGGGCCTCTTCTCGACAACCCTGGCCGTTGGTTGTGGGGGTCTGCGGGCGGGGGCTTATCAAAATCTGGGAGCCCCCTTTAATAAGGGGGCCCCCAGATCCTGGCCCCCCACCCTATGTGAATGAGTATGGGGTACATGGTACCCCTACCCATTCACCTAGGGAAAAAGTGTAAATAATAAAACACTACACAGGTTTTTAAAATATTTTATTAAACAGCTCCGGGGGGGGGGATCTTCCTCCGGCTTCGGGGGTCTTCTTCCGGCTTCGGGGGTCGCTCCGGTTCATCCTCTCCCGGCGACCGGTTGGTTCTCCTCCGCTCTCTTCTCCCGGTGTTCCAGTCCTTCGGCCGGCTCCTCCGCTGTCTTCAGGTAGCTCTCTTTCCAGCGGAGGTCCGGACTTCTGGGCTTCTTGTCTTCTGGGCTTCTTGTCTTCTGGGCTTCTGGTCTTCTCTTCTCCAGATGTTGACACAACGCTCTCTGCGGCTGGACTGCTCTCCGAGGGCCTGCGTTGTGACTTATATAGGCGGAGACCCCGCCCCCTTTTGATGTCACAGTCCCTGGGCATGCTGGGACTGTGAAGTTTTAGGGGGCGTAGTCAACATCACCCAGTGACCACGCCCCCTAAAACGTCACAGTCCCAGCATGCCCAGGGACTGTGACATCAAAAGGGGGCGGGGTCTCCGCCTATATAAGTCACAACGCAGCCCTCGGAGAGCAGTCCAGCCGGAGAGAGCGTCGTGGCAACATCTGGAGAAGAGAAGACCAGAAGCCCAGAAGACAAGAAGCCCAGAAGACAAGAAGCCCAGAAGTCCGAACCTCCGCTGGCAAGAGAGCTACCTGAAGACAGCGGAGGAGCCGGCCGAAAAACTGGAACACCGGGAGAAGAGAGCGGAGAAGAACCAACCGGACGCCGGGAGGAGATGAACCGGAGGGACCCCCGAAGCCGGAAGAAGACCCCCGAAGCCGGAGGAAGATCCCCCCCCGGAGCTGTTTAATAAAATATTTTAAAAACCTGTGTAGTGTTTTATTATTTACACTTTTTCCCTAGGTGAATGGGTAGGGGTACCATACTCATTCACATAGGGTGGGGGGCCGGGATCTGGGGGCTGGGGGCCCCCTTATTAAAGGGGGCTCCCAGATTCCGATAAGCCCCCCGCCCGCAGACCCCGACAACCAATGGCCAGGGTTGTCGGGAAGAGGCCCTTGTCCTCATCAACATGGGGACAAGGTGCTTTGGGGTGGGGGGGCCGCAGGGCGCCCCCCTCCCCCAAAGCACCCAGCCCCCTATGTTGAGGGCATGCGGCCTGGTACGGTTCAGGAGGGGGGGCACTCGCTCGTCCCCACCCCCTTTCCTGACCGGCCAGGCTGCGTGCTCGGATCGGGGTCTGGTATGGATTTTAGGGGGGACCCCACGCCGGTTTTTCGGCGTAGGGGTTTCCCTTTATAATCCATACCAGACCCAATGGCTTGGCATGACCCGCGCTCGCCGCAATAGGAAAATTTGTTTTTCCTATTGCAGCGAGCGCGAAATGCAATACCCTGCCCTCGCGTCGTATCTGGTCCGTCGGACCAGCATACACACGAGCGGGCTTTCCGTCGGACCAGCACACAGACGAGCGGACTTTCCGCCCGAAACTGAGTCCGACGGAAAGATTTAAAACATGTTTCAAATCTTGGTCCGGCGGGCTTTTGGGAAAAAGTCCGCTGGAAAAGTCCGCCGGCGCCTACACACGGGCGGATTGTCCGGCACACTCTGGTCCGCCGGACCAAGTATGCCGGAAAGTCCGACCGTGTGTACGCGGCATTAGCCTCAGTTCACACTGTGAACTGCATGGGAATCACACAGGAACCCCACCACATTCCTGTTCGATTCACATGCAATTCAGTGCGGTGCAAATCACACCGAATTGCACCAAAGTCGTGGATAAAATTTTGGAACCGCACTGCAACCAGATCACATGGCCGTTTTGTACAATGCAATCCGATGTGAGCAAACGTTTGGGGTGTCGTTAAATATGCATGGACCCCCCCTGAAGGTTGCAAGGGCAGTGCGATTTGAAGGCGGTAAGGGATCATGGGGTTTCCCGCACTGCATTAGTGTGAACCTAGGCTTAATGACACCACCATTATTACACCAAGTCTAAAACATGACTGAGCGTTGTTCCTAATTTTTACAGACAGTCTACTGACTGGAATGGTACCAGCTGATTGGAGAAAAGCCAATGTAGCACCAATATTTAAAAAGGGCCCAAAAAACATCCCTGGGAATTACAGACCAGTTAGCCTAACATCAATAGTATGTAAACTCTTGGAGGGGATGATAAGGGACTATATACAAGATTTTAGTAATGAGAACGGTATCATTAGCAGTAATCAGCATGGATTCATGAAGAATCATTCTTGACAAACCACTACTAACCTTCTATGAGGAGGTGAGTTGCCATCTAGATAAAGGGAGGCCCGTAGACGTGGTGTATCTGGATTTTGCAAAAGCATTTGACACAGTTCCACATAAACGTTTACTGTGCAAAATAAGGTCCGTTGGCATGGACCATAGGGTGAGTACATGGATTGAAAACTGGCTACAAGGGCGAGTTCAGAGGGTGGTGATAAATGGGGAGTACTCAGAATGGTCAGGGGTGGGTAGTGGGGTTTAGGGATGAGCCGAACACCCCCCGGTTCGGTTCGCACCAGAACCCGCGAACGGACCGCAAGTTCGCACGAACGTTAGAACCCCATTGACGTCTATGGGACTCGAACGTTCGAAATCAAAAGTGCTCATTTTAAAGGCTAATTTGCATGGTATTGTCCTAAAAAGGGTGTGGGGACCCGGGTCCTACCCCAGGGGACATGTATCAATGCAAAAAAAACTTTTAAAAACGGACGTTTTTTCGGGAGCAGTGATTTTAATGATGCTTAAAGTAAAAAAAAAAAAGTGAAATATTCCTTTAAATATCGTACCTGGGGGGTGTCTATAGTATGCCTGTAAAGTGACGCGTGTTTCCCATGTTTAGAACAGTCCCTGCACCAAATGTCATTTTTAAAGGAAAAAATCTCATTTAAAACTGCTTGCGGGTTTAATGTCATGTCGGGTCCTGGCAATATGGATGAAAATCAGTAAGACAAACGGCATGGGTACCCCCCAGTCCATTACCAGGCCCTTTGGGTCTTGTATGGATATTAAGGGGAACCCCGCACCCAAATTAAAATAAGGAAAGGTCCCTATATACTCTGAACAGCAGTATACAGGCGGTGCAAACAAGACAGGGACTGTAGGTTTGTTGTTAAGTAGAATCTGTTTGTAATTTTGAACATTTTTAACGTGTTTAGCTCCAGCCAAAAAATCTTTTCTAAGCTTTTTGGAAAACATAGGGAAGGGTTATCACCCCTGTGACATTTGTTTTGCGTCTTTCCTCCTCTTCAGAAGATTTCACCTCACTTTTTTGTCCCAATGAAAAATGTTTTTTGAAAATTTGGGTTTTTTTGTGGAACAAGGATTGGAAAGCATCAGTGGAAAGGAGAAATTGTTTTCCCATATTAACTCTTACATGAGAGAATTTCCCTTCCTAGGGGTAGATTTCATCTCACTTCCTGTTGTCTCCTTCCGTTTGCAAGTAGGAGTCGTTTGTAAGTTAGATGTTTGAAAGTAGGGTCCTGCCCTATATACTCAGCAGAAATTTGGGCCTTAGGTGTTGCTGTGGCCAAAACACTGTAAGCCCTCACAGGGCCCTGCTGTGAAATATTAGATCAAGAATTGTAATTACATGCCCCTGTTGAACAGGAGCTGAAAAATTAGGCCTTAGGCACTGGTGCTGGTGCCACAACACTGCAACCCCTCACAGACACTCTAGTTGGAACGCAGGAACGAGCCCTGCTGCAAAGTATTGCATCAAAAATTGTAATTACACGCCCCTGTTAGACAGGGGCAGAAAAATTGGGCCTTAGGCACTGGTGCTGGTGCCACAACACTGCAACCCCTCACAGACACTCTAGTTGGAACGCAGGAACGAGCCCTGCTGCAAAGTATTGCATCAAAAATTGTAATTACACGCCCCTGTTAGACAGGGGCAGAAAAATTGGGCCTTAGGCACTGGTGCTGGTGCCACAACACTGCAACCCCTCACAGACACTCTAGTTGGAACGCAGGAACGAACCCTGCTGCAAAGTATTGCATCAAAAATTGTAATTACACGCCCCTGTTAGACAGGGGCAGAAAAATTGGGCCTTAGGCACTGGTGCTGGTGCCACAACACTGCAACCCCTCACAGACACTCTAGTTGGAACGCAGGAACGAGCCCTGCTGCAAAGTATTGCATCAAAAATTGTAATTACACGCCCCTGTTAGACAGGGGCAGAAAAATTGGGCCTTAGGCACTGGTGCTGGTGCCACAACACTGCAACCCCTCACAGACACTCTAGTTGGAATGCAGGAACGAGCCCTGCTGCAAAGTATTACATCAAAAATTGTAATTACACGCCCCTGTTATACAGGGGCTGAAAAATTGTGCCTTAGGCACTGGTGGTGGCGCCCAGAACCAAAAATGTTCTTACAAGCTATCAGCGTGATGATTGAGGAGGAAGAGGATAATTACTCAGGGATAGTCACTCAGCATCAGCATAGGCAGTCTTTGAAGGGATCTGAAAAAAATTATTCAGTTACATCAGCATCAGGTGCTTGGTAGCTGGTGGTGATCCAAGACTGATTCATTTTTATGAAGGTCAGCCGATCGACCGAGTCAGTGGACAGACGCACCCTGTGATCGGTTACCACGCCTCCAGCAGCACTGAATGTGCGTTCCGAAAGAACGCTGGATGCAGGACAGGCCAGTAGCTCAATTGCATACTGTGCAAGCTCTGGCCAGTGATCCATCCTCAAGACCCAGTAACCCAGAGGATTTTCGGTGGGAAAGGTGTCCAAGTCTGATCTTGCCCCTAGGTATTCCTGCACCATGTAAAACAGACGCTGGCGATGGTTGCTGGAACCGATCATACCTTGGGGCTGCGGACCAAAAAATTGTCTGAACACATCGGTCAGACGGCCACCTTCTCCACCGCTCCTTCTTTGACTGACCGAAGCCTCAGCAACACGTTGTCCAGAAACAGGAGTTTGTAACCTCCCAGTCTCTGGGAACGCGTTGCACAGACCTTTCTGCAAGGCCTCCCGAAGATGTTTCATCCTCTGCTCCCTCTGCGATGGCAAGATAAGGTCCGCAACCTTACCCTTGTAACGTGGATCAAGGAGGGTTGCCAGCCAGTATTGGTCCTTCTCCTTGATACCACGAATACGAGGATCCTTACGCAGGCTTTGCAGGATCAGGGAGGCCATGCAGCGTAGGTTTGCTGAGGCATTCGGTCCGGAGTCCTCTGGGTCACTAAGGACAACAACGTCCGCAGCCACCTCCTCCCAGCCACGTACAAGTCCATGTGTTCCTTGGGACTGATCCCTTAAAGACTGCTGATGCTGAGTGCCAGGCTCCACCTCCATACTGACACAATCTTCCTCCTCCTCCTCCTCCTCCTCCTCGTCCTCTTCCTGTGTGATCGGCGGGCACGCAGGAACACTGTCTGGATAAAGGGGGCCTTGAGAGCTAAGGAAGTCCTCCTCTTCCTGCCTCTGTTCTGCCTCAAGTGCCCTGTCCATTATTCCACGCAGCGTGTGCTCCAACAGGTGGACAAGGGGGACAGTGTCACTGATGCATGCACTGTCACTGCTCACCATCCTCGTGGCCTCCTCGAATGGTGACAGGACAGTGCATGCATCCCTGATCATGGCCCACTGGCGTGGGGAAAAAAAACCAAGGTCCCCTGACCCTGTCCTGGTGCCATAGTCGCACAGGTACTCATTTATGGCCCTCTGCTGCGTGTGCAGCCGCTGCAGCATGGCCAATGTCGAGTTCCACCTGGTGGGCATGTCACAGATTAGGCGGTTCTTGGGCAGGTTAAACTCCTTTTGGAGGTCCGTCAGCCGAGCACTGGCATTATATGACCGGCGGAAATGCACACAGACTTTCCTGGCCTGCCTCAGGACATCCTGTAAGCCCGGGTACCTGCCCAAGAACCGCTGCACCACCAAGTTAAGGACGTGAGCCAAACAGGGCACATGGGTCAGTTGTCCCTGTCGGAGGGCAGAGAGGAGGTTGGTGCCATTGTCGCAAACCACCATTCCTGCCTTAAGTTGGCGTGGCGTCAACCACCTCTGAACCTGCCCCTGCAGAGCTGACAGAACCTCTGCCCCAGTGTGGCTCCTGTCCCCCAAGCACACCAGCTCAAGCACCGCATGGCATCTTTTGGCCTGCGTACTTGCGTAGCCCCTTGAACGCCTACGGAGCACCGCTGGTTCCGAGGAAGAGGCCATGGAGGAAGAAGAAGAGGAGGGGGTGGAGGAGAGAGGTGTGTCACAATCAGCATTTTGGAGGCGTGGTGGCGGAACAACCTCCAACACTACTGCACCTTGTCCTGCATCCTTCCCAGCTGCCAGCAGAGTCACCCAATGCGCCGTGAAACTTAAGTAACGTCCCTGTCCATGCCTGCTGGACCATGAGTCAGCGGTAATATGCACCTTACCGCTGACCGCCCTGTCCAGCGAGGCATGGACATTGCCTTCCACATGCCGGTAGAGAGCTGGAATCGCCTTCCGTGAGAAAAAGTGGCGTTTGGGTACCTGCCACTGAGGAACCGCACATTCCACAAACTCACGGAAGGGGGCAGAGTCTACCAACTGAAAAGGCAGCAGTTGAAGTGCTAGCAATTTTGCCAAGCTAGCATTCAACCGCTGGGCATGTGGATGGCTGGGAGCAAACTTCTTTCGGCGGTGCAGCAGCTGGGGCAGGGAAATTTGCCTGGTACAATCTGGCGTCGGTGTACCAAAAGCAGATTGCCCACAAGTACTTGGCTGTGACACACCTAATTCTACACCTTCATTCCTCTCACTGCAGGTCTCAGAGAGGACTGAAGGTCTAGTGGGGTTGGAAATCTCAGCTGATGAGGAGCAAGGAGAGATCCTCTTTGTTCTTTGGTGTGGGTCTTTTAGATATGCTTGCCAACGAACTGCATGGCAGGTCAACATATGTCTGGTCAAGCATGTGGTACCCAAGCGGGAGATGTTTTGGCCACGCGAGATACGCTTGAGACATATGTTGCAAATAGCAGCGGTGCGATCTGATGCACTCGTCTCAAAAAAGGCCCACACCAAAGAACTTTTTGAATAACGCGCAGAGACTGCAGCGCCCTGCACATGTGGAGCTTTGGGGTGTGATGCAGTCAATGTGCTGCCCTTAGGCTGGCCCCTGGAGGGCATCCTGCCTCGTTGGTGATGTGCCGCCTCCTCCTCCTCCTCCTCCTCCTCCTCTCTCCTATCAGGCACCCACGTTGAGTCAGTGACCTCATCATCCCCTCCCTCCTCATCACTGGAGCAAACCTGGCAGTATGCTGCAGCAGGGGGAGCATGACTGCCAGATTGCTGTCCTTCTTGGGCACCCCCTCTGTCCGTGCTCATGTTACTGCCTTCATCGAGCTCAGTATCATCATCAGAGCCTTCCAAACGCTGGGCATCCTCCTGGAGCATGTACCCAACACTGTGGTCAAACAGTTCGAGGGAATCCTCATGAGGACATGGTGGAGCTAGGGAAGGAGTCACTGATGACATTGAGCTGAGGGAAGAGGCCGCTGCTTTGCCAGACAAAGCACCCTGGGCATGGGTGAGAGAGGATGAGGAGGATGAGGACGGCTTGGTCATCCACTCGACCAAGTTTTCTGCATGTTGCGGCTCAACACGGCCAGCTGCCGAAAAAAAGGCCAAGCATGTCCCATGGCCACGTGCTGATGAGGATGCACCGTCTCCACGACCAGCACTAGACACAGAGCCTGCTTGCCCTCTCTTATTGGCTTGTGACTGTCTGCCTCTCCTTCTTGGCCTTCCAGACATACTAATGGCCTGTAGCTGCACTAAGCTGGGATAGAACACCTGTAATTTTCTTCAGGTAGCTTTATATACTGTAACCAGACAAGCCTGCCTGTCAGTAGGAAGATAACAGGAACGGATCTAGCTGAACACTGTGAGCAGGGCGCACTGCACTAAATGTAAATAGCAGGAACGGATCTAGCTGAACACTGTGAGCAGGACGCACTGCACTAAATGTAAATAGCAGGAACAGATCTAGCTGAACACTGTGAGCAGGACGCACTGCACTAAATGTAAATAGCAGGAACGGATCTAGCTGAACACTGTGAGCAGGACGCACTGCACTAAATGTAAATAGCAGGAACGGATCTAGCTGAACACTGTGAGCAGGACGCACTGCACTAAATGTAAATAGCAGGAACGGATCTAGCTGAACACTGTGAGCAGGACGCACTGACTGCACTAAATGTAAATAGCAGGAACAGATCTAGCTGAACACTGTGAGCAGGACGCACTGCACTAAATGTAAATAGCAGGAACGGATCTAGCTGAACACTGTGAGCAGGACGCACTGCACTAAATGTAAATAGCAGGAACGGATCTAGCTGAACACTGTGAGCAGGACGCACTGACTGCACTAAATGTAAATAACAGGAACGGATCTAGCTGAACACTGTGAGCAGGACGCACTGACTGCACTAAATGTAAATAGCAGGAACGGATCTAGCTGAACACTGTGAGCAGGACGCACTGCACTAAATGTAAATAGCAGGAACGGATCTAGCTGAACACTGTGAGCAGGACGCACTGCACTAAATGTAAATAGCAGGAACAGATCTAGCCTAATCTAGCTCTCAAATCAAATGACACTGTCTGTCTCTCTCTCTATCAGCACACCGGAACACACTACACAGGGCCGCCGTGCAGGCGGCCTTATATAGTGTGGGGCGTGTACTAAATCCCCTGAGCCATAATTGGCCAAAGCCACCCTGGCTTTGGCCAATTACAGCTCTCTCTACTGACGGCGCTGTGATTGGCCAAGCATGCGGGTCATAGTGCATGCTTGGCCAATCATCAGCCAGCAATGCACTGCGATGCCGCAGTGAATTATGGGCCATGACGCGCCACACGAATTTGGCGCGAACGGCCCATAACGTTCGCAATTCGACGGACGGTCGAACAGCCGATGTTCGAGTCGAACATGGGTTCGACTCGAACACGAAGCTCATCCCTAGTGGGGTTCCCCAGGGTTCTGTGCTGGGACCAATCCTATTTAATTTGTTCATAAACGACCTGGAGGATGGGATAAACAGTTCAATCCCTGTATTTGCAGACGATACTAAGCTAAGCAGGGCAATAACTTCTCCGCAGGATGTGGAAACCTTGAAAAAAGATCTGAACAAATTAATGGGGGAGGGGCAACTACATGGCAAATGAGGTTCAATGTAGAAAAATGTAAAATAATGCATTTGGGTGGTAAAAATCTGAATGCAATCTATAGACTGGGGGGAGAACCTCTGGGGGGATCTAGGATGGAAAAGGACCTGGGGGTCCTAGTAGATGCAATGCCAAGCTGCTGCTAACAAAGCAAACAGAATATTGGCATACATTAAAAAGGAGATCAACTCCAGACATAAAATGATAATTCTCCCGCTCTACAAGACTCTGGTCCGGCCGCACCTGGAGTATGCTGTCCAGTTCTGGGCACCAGTCCTCAGGAAGGATGTACTGGAAATGGAGCGAGTATAAAGAAGGGCAACAAAGCTAATAAAGGGTCTGGAGGATCTTAGTTATGAGGAAAGGTTGTGAGCTCTGAACTTATTCTCTTTGGAGAAGAGACGCTTGAGAGGGGATATGATTTCAATTTACAAATACCGGACTGGTGACCCCACAATAGGGAGAAAACTTTTTTGCGGAAGGGAGTTTAACAAGACTCATGGCCACTCATTAAAATGAGAAGAAAAGAGGTTTAACCTTAAACTACGTAGAGGGTTCTTTACTGTAAGAGCAGCAAGGATGTGGAACTCCCTTCCACAGGCGGTGGTCTCAGCGGGGGGCATCGATAGTATCAAAAAACTATTAGATAATAACCTGAATGACCGCAATATACAGGGATATGTAATGTAATACTGACATATAATCACACACATAGGTTGGACTTGATGGACTTGTGTCTTTTTTCAATCTCACCTACTATGTAACTAGTCACTGCCAGATACAAGATCAACCCATTCCTCTCCATACATACTCTGCTCTGCTGGAGGACCCTTCTGCATTCTCTGACTCTCCTCTCCTCAAGCACTCCCCAAATTATGTCCCCAGGAATTGGGGGGATCTACAATGTGAAGGTGCAGGACTTGGGGTGATCTGAGGTGTGAAGGTGCAGAAATTGGGGTGATCTGAGGTGTGAAGGTATTGGGGTGATCTGATGTGTGAAGGTATTGGGGTGATCTGATGTGTGAAGGAATTGGGGTAATCTGAGGTGTGAAGGTATTGGGGTGATCCAAGGTGTGAAGGTATTGGGGTGATCTGAGGTGTGAAATTGCAGGAATTGGGGTGATCTGAAGTGGGAAGGTGCAGGAATTGAGGTAATCTGAGGTGTGAAGGTGGAGGTATTGGGGTGATCTGAGGTGTGAAGGTATTGGGGTGATCTGAGGTGTGAATGTGCAGGAATTGGGGTGATCTGAGGTGTGAAGGTATTTGGGTGATCTGAGGTGTGAAGGCGCAGAGATTGCACTGCTCTAAGGTGTGAAGGTGGAGGAATCGGGGTGATCTGAGGTGTGAAGTTATTGGGGTGATCTGGGGTGTGAAGGGGCAGGAATTGGGGTGACCTGAAGTGTGAAAATGCAGGAATTGGGCTGATCTGAGGTGTAAAGGTTCAGGACTTGGGGTGATCTGAGGGGTAAAGGTGGAGGAATTGGTGTGATCTGAGGTGTGAAGGTATTGGGGTAATCTGAGGTGTGAAGGTATTGGGGTGATCTGAGGTGTGAAGGTATTGGGGAGATCTGAGGGTTGAAGGAATTGGGGTGATCTGAGGGTTGAAGGTATTGGGGTGATCGGAGGTGTGATGGTATTGGGGTGATGTGAGATGTGAAGGTATTGGGGTGATCTAATGTGTGAAGGAATTGGGATGATCTGAGGTGTGAAGGTATTGGGGTAATCTGAGGTGTGAAGATATTGAGGTGATCTGAGGGGTGATGGTGGAGGAATTGGGATGATCTGAGGGTTGAAGGTATTGGGGTGATCTGAGGTGTGAAGGTATTGAGGTGATCTGAGGTGTGATGGTGGAGGAATTGGGGTGATCTGAGGTGTGAAGGTGAAGGTATTGAGGTGATCTGAGGTATGACGGTGGAGGAATTGGGGTGATCTGAGGTGTGAAGGTGAAGGTATTGAGGTGATCTGAGGTGTGAAGGTGAAGGTATTGAGGTGATCTGAGATGTGACGGTGGAGGAATTGGGGTGATCTGAGGTGTGAAGGTGGAGGAATTGGGGTGATCTGAGATGTGAAGGTATTGGGGTGGTCTGAGATGTGAAGGTGGAGGAATTGGGGTGATCTGAGGTGTGAAGGTACTGGGGTGATCTGAGGTGTGAAGGTGGAGGAATTGGGGTGATCTAAGGTGTATAGGTATTGGGGTGATCTGAGATGGGAATGTATTGGGGTAATCTGAGGGGTGAAGGTGGAGGAATTGGGGTGATCTGAGGGGTGAAGGTATTGGGGTGATATGAGGTGTGAAGGTATTGGGGTGATCTGAGGTGTGGAGGAATTGGGATGATCTGAGGTGTGAAGGTATGAGGGTAATCTGAGGGGTGAAGGTGGAGGAATTGGGGTGATCTGAGGTGTGAAGGTATAAGGGTAATCTGAGGGGTGAAGGTGGAGGAATTGGGGTGATCTGAGGTGTGGAGGTATTGGGGTGATCTGAGGTGTGAAGGTATTGGGGTGATCTGAGGTGTGAAGGTGGAGGAATTGCGGTGATCTGAGGTGTGAAGGTATTGGGGTAATCTAAGGGGTGAAGGTGGAGGAATTGCGGTGATCTGAGGTGTGAAGGTATTGGGGTGATCTGAGGTGTGAAGGTATTGGGGTGATCTGAGATGTGAAGGAATTGGGGTGATCTGAGGTGTGAAGGTGGAGGAATTGGGGTAAGCTGAGGTGTATAGGTATTGGGGTGATCTGAGGTGTGAAGGAATTGGGTTGATCTGAGGTGTGAAGGTATTAGGGTGATCTGAGATGTGAAGGTATTGGGGTGATCTGAGGTGGGAATGTGGAGGAATCGGGGTGATCTGAGGTGTGAAGGTATTGGGGTGATCTGAGGTTGGAGGTATGGGGGTGATCTGAGGTGTGAATGTGGAGGAATTGGGGTGATCTGAGGTGTATAGGTATTGGGGTGATCTGAGGTGTGAAGGTGGAGGAATTGGGGTAATCTGAGGTGTATAGGTATTGGGGTGATCTGAGGTGTGAAGGTATTGGGGTGATCTGAGGTGTGGAGGAATTGGGGTGATCTGAGGTGTGGAGGTATTGGGGTGATCTGAGGTGTGGAGGTGGAGGAATTGGGGTAATCTGAAGTGTATAGGTATTGGGGTGATCTGAGGTGTGAAGGTATTGGGGTGATCTGAGGTGTGGAGGTATTGGGGTGATCTGAGGTGTGGAGGTATTGGGGTGATCTAAGGTGTGGAGGTATTGGGGTGATCTGAGGTGTGGAGGTATTGGGGTGATCTGAGGTGTGAAGGTATTGGGGTGATCTGAGGTGTGGAGGTATTGGGGTGATCTGAGGTGTGGAGGTATTGGGGTGATCTGAGGTGTGGAGGTATTGGGGTGATCTGAGGTGTGGAGGTATTGGGGTGATCTTTGATGTGAAGGTATTGGGGTGATCTGAGGTGTGGAGGTATTGGTGTGATCTGAGGTGTGGAGGTATTGGGGTGATCTGAGGTGTGGAGGTATTGGGGTGATCTGAGGTGTGGAGGTATTGGGGTGATCTTTGATGTGAAGGTATTGGGGTGATCTGAGGTGTGGAGGTATTGGTGTGATCTGAGGTGTGGAGGTATTGGGGTGATCTGAGGTGTGGAGGTGGAGGAATTGGGGTAATCTGAAGTGTATAGGTATTGGGGTGATCTGAGGTGTGAAGGTATTGGGGTGATCTGAGGTGTGGAGGTATTGGGGTGATCTGAGGTGTGGAGGTATTGGGGTGATCTGAGGTGTGGAGGTATTGGGGTGATCTGAGGTGTGGAGGTATTGGGGTGATCTGAGGTGTGGAGGTATTGGGGTGATCTGAGGTGTGAAGGTATTGGGGTGATCTGAGGTGTGGAGGTATTGGGGTGATCTGAGGTGTGGAGGTATTGGGGTGATCTTTGATGTGAAGGTATTGGGGTGATCTTTGATGTGAAGGTATTGGGGTGATCTGAGGTGTGGAGGTATTGGGGTGATCTGAGGTGTGGAGGTATTGGGGTGATCTGAGGTGTGGAGGTATTGGGGTGATCTGAGGTGTGAAGGTATTGGGGTGATCTGAGGTGTGGAGGTATTGGGGTGATCTGAGGTGTGGAGGTATTGGGGTGATCTTTGATGTGAAGGTATTGGGGTGATCTTTGATGTGAAGGTATTGGGGTGATCTGAGGTGTGGAGGTATTGGGGTGATCTGAGGTGTGGAGGTATTGGGGTGATCTGAGGTGTGGAGGTATTGGGGTGATCTTTGATGTGAAGGTATTGGGGTGATCTTTGATGTGAAGGTATTGGGGTGATCTGAGGTGTGGAGGTATGGGTTTGATCTGAGGACTTTGGTGCACTGTTGATGATTGGCTCACCAGTTGTCTAATACTTGTACATTGACATTTATTGTGCAATCGGTTGCTGACCCCTCATATGGAAATGACCTCCCCCTATGAATTTATGTGTTGTTGCTTACAGATACGGTATCAGCCACATGGTGGGTGCATTGTTTTCATTGGCTTGCACAATCTATACATAGAAAGGTTTTTAAGACACCAAAAACCTGATGATGTTTAATTTGCTAAACAACCCTTTTTTCTTTTTAGCAAATAATCTTTTCATCTTCTTTATACTTTGTTACATTTACTAGATCTCAGTGCGGCTCTTCTCCTGAAGTCTCTTTGGGTAGACTTCCAGTCTCCCCGCACTCCGGCGATGGCGGCGCGGTATTTCTCAGGGTGGGTTTCCTGACCACGCCTTGGTACCACGTGCTGAAGCAGACACTTCTTTATTAGGAGCCCATGTGACAGGGTGACAACCCAGGAGAACATTTGTCAGACATGGACAGAGCGTTGTCACCTCTATAACAGAAAGTGCCTGAACGAGGATCCTAATGACAGGATGAACAGGGAATATTTTAATAAAAACTGCAGGTTTAAAAAGCCTAGAAATTGTATTTACAGGAGCTTATTGAGTGTTTGGGGGGTTTGGATCTACTTTAACCCCTTCAATCCCAGGCACAATCCCCCCCCCCCCCCCCCGGACATTTTTCAGCTCTCAGCGCTGTCACACTTTGAATGACAATTGGGCGGTCATACAACGCTGTACACAGAGGACATTTTCATCATTTTGTTCTTTTGGTGGTATTTAATCACCGCTGTTTTATTTTTTTTTATTCTTTGCTAAATAAACAAAAAAAAATACCAAAAATGTTGAAAAAAAACCCATGTTTTTGTTTGTTTCCATTATAAGATTTTACAAATAAATAATCTTTCTTCATAAATTTTGGCCAAAATGTAGTCTGCTCTATTTCTTTGGTGACAATAACCCAAATCGGTGTATATTATTTAGTCTGTAGGAAAGATACAGAATCCACAAGCTATGGGGTATACTTATGTCTTTTCAGCGGGACTGCGACATTGCGGCGAAAAAACTCGGACACCTAACGGACACTTTTGATACTTTTTTGGGGACCAGTGACACTTATACAGTGATCAGCAGTGGCGGCCCCTTTATCCATGGCCTGGCCACCCGCTAGAAGAAACAAAAAGAAGAGAGGGCGCACCGACCTAGCGCATTACCACTGATAGCGTTTATTAAAAAGTAAAATAGCAAGTAAATACTCACAACCAAACATGAATTACAGGCATGGACATTGACTGCAGGTACGCAGTAACAGACATCAGAATGAAACCGGGACCGGACATCGGGTGGATACGGCAATGGCTAACGCGTTTCGGGGGCGAGCCCCTTTCCTTAGAGCCTAAGCGGGTGGTGACTGCTCACAAGTAGGAGCTCCTCTATATATGTGTGTGTATGCGTATGACTAAGCATCCCAGTAACCCCCAGCACCGGCCCACCATGGCCACTCCCACCTGTGCTGGAAGCGCAACCCTCCAAGCTGAAAGGACTCTCTCTGGTGTAACTATATCCTCATAGTAACACCATGATGATAATAATCTCACGTCCATGAAAGGAATGTACATACTAGTCAATCAATGTTAATACAATTGATGTACCCAATCATAGTGCACAAGAATGGACCTCACCTGCAGGCTATCGGAGACTATCTAAGGGCAATGATCTGGCCACACCACAAGTGCAACGCTGCCATCTACAGGCCGCTGTCTGCTTGTAGTTTATGAATGCCCAACATTCTGAAGAGGGCTGCAAGACGGCAGATACCACTGAAGCTTTCTGGCCTTATCACACACTGAGTATCTAGACACCTGAGCGCAGGAGAGAGTTTTTCTCTTCTGGCCACCCCCTATTCATGCATCCGGCTCCTTTCGGGGCGCTGGGCGCCTGAATTATAGCGGTGGGGGTGTTTTTTTTTTTTAAGCACCTGATTAGAGCCATAGGCTCTAATAGGCTTCAAAAAAAGGTGGGCTTGGGACGCAGAGCATTGCGCAACGAGCCCACCCAGGTGTTACAATAGCGAATGAATAGGCGCTATTGAAACACTTATCCTCAATCCAGCCAGTCAGAAGCGGGTCTGAGAGCTGTTTTCTGATTGGCCGAAAAGGGAAAAGAGTCCCAATTGGCCGCTGAGGAGGAGGGAGGACACCATGGAGAGCAGGGGAAGGGAAAGCCGCCGCCTCCACCGCCAAGCCCTCTTTTCAATCAGCGTGCAATCGCGTCACCGGTGGCGCGTGCGCTGCCCCTTATTGTCTATTGCACGAAATTACATACAGATGCTTTGTTTCTCGCAATAGAGCCGAACTGCCGCAGTACAAGTGCGTTAGCCGGTCAGCAAGTGCTTAAAAATAACAAACATGTTCTACTTGCCCGCTCTGTGTAATGGTTTTAGCACAGAGCAGTCCCCGATCCTCCTCTTCTTGGGTCCCCCACCGACGCTCCTGGCTCCTCCCTCCTGCCGAGCCCCCCCCCCCCCACAGCAAGCAGCTTACTATGGGGGCCGCCCGAGCCAAGCCGCTGCTCTGTGCGTCCATTCAGACACTGAGCCGCGGCTCGGCCCTGCCCTGCCCTCTCCTCTCCTCATTGGCTTACTGGCTTTTGATTGACAGCCGCGGGAGCCAATGGCCCCTGTCTGCTGTGTCTCAGCCAATCAGGAGGGGCAGCTGAGGTTCTCATGCATACCGCTGGATCTAGATGGGGCTCGGGTAAGTATTGGGGGGGAGGGGGGCTGCTGCACACAGAATGTTTTGTATCTTAATGCACAGAATGCACCTTCTGCCTTAGAATCACTTTAATGTGTCGCAAATCGCATAATAAGTCGCAGAAGTGTTAACCGGGGGAGGGGGGCTAAGAGCATTTCGAATTCGTGTAAATTCTCATGTCACTTTTGATGGAAAATAAAATTGCACGCTCGCCAACGAAAAAAAACGCACTTTTCACATGGCGTGCGCATATTCAAACACTTATACGCGGTTTTCTAAAAACGCATTTTTGCGTGTGTGTAGCCTGAAAGTGGTGCGTCATCTCTTGTACAAAGTCGCAGTCTTTGTCGCAGTCGTGTGTCGACCTGTGCGTTCTTTGTCGCACGGTTCCCCCAATATCCCGCGTGTGATTGGCGCACGTCGCAGCGGCTTTTGGGTTTGTTGTGCGGTCGCGGCGGGGGGGGGGGGGGTGGGCGGGTGTGGGTCTACATTATTTAGCATTTCTCTGTACATGGGCAAAAACAACATCAGTAATGCCCTTAGCGCTGATCTGTGAGGCCGAAAAGCCGCAGAAAGGCGATTCGAGGGCTGCCTGTTCCAACAGCTAAAAGGTCCCTCTGAAGCCTCGGAGAAACAATCGCTCCTTTCTTCTGGTCGGGACAATTAAGAGCGGCTTTTCAGACAGGATGCAGAGTTATGGGCATTTTTTTTATAACCACGGTTTTCTTTCATTATTCCGGTCACCTCCTCTGCTGGAGCATCGCTGAGAATCAGAAGTTGGGTACCGGCGACTCGCCAACCTGCTGAAGGGAAGAGCAACGCTGCCATCTACAGGCCGCTGTCTGCTAGTGCTGGAGAAAGCCAATTGCAGCTTTTGCAGAGGATTGATTTCGGAATTCTTACTCGGTATCACAAAGGGGATTATTTATAATAAAGACAAATAAAGGGCAATAATAGCGTGCAATGGGGCCAACCCAACCGCAGCAACTAATCGGTTTAAAAAAATTAGCGAGATTCGTATATTTTTGGGTTGCTTGTGCGCTAAGAAGGCTATCATTGCACATAAAACGAACAGACAGACTGGTTGGAGATCCCCATAGATGCCATTTGCTGGGGGTTCCAGGGGACAGCAGTGTCTGTTTTGGGGGCAGGGGAAGAGTGGATCTTCCTGTCCAATCACTGTTGAGAGATGAAGGCGGAGGTGGGCGCGCCTGCGCAGTGCATAACCATGTACGCACGACTGATAGGGTTCTTTTAAAGGTTATTTGGCAACCTCTTCTTATCTGAATGAGAGCAAGGTTCTATACAACCTAACCCATGGGTGCGCAACCTGCGGCCCTCCAGCTGTTGTGGAACTACAAGTCCCATGAGGCACTGCAAGCTGCTGACCGTTAAAAGCATGACTCTCAAAGGCATAGGCACGACGGGACTTGTAGTTCCACAACAGCTGGAGGGGCCACCCATGACTAACCTATGGTAAAAGAGGAAAGACTCCCAGCCTCAGCCTGGGCTCCCGCCAGGCCATGCCCCCCCCAACGCGTTTCGCTCCGCTCCCCCGCCAGAGCTTAGTCATGGGGACAACCTATACTAGAGAGATGACAATTGGATCCCATTGTTTGCTGCAGCTCACAACCAGACTCACCCTTCATGCTATTTTCTATACATTCCATTAAAGTTTTATCTGCTTATATTTTGTCTTCCCTGGTTCCTTCCCTCCCCCTTCATCAACATTAGGGTTGCCAGCTGTCTGGGATTCACCCAGACAGTCAGGGGTTTGGAATCATGCGTCCGGGTTTCAAACTGCCTTAAACCCGGACACATTATTCAGACCGGACTATGGCTTCCCAGCAGGGTTGTTGGCTGCAGTTGTCTAAGCCGAGATTGTCTGCTACACTCTCACACTGCAAAAAATCCAGCGCTAACAATCCCCCTCCCCCCACACACACAGACGGGAGAGGAGAGAGGGCTCAATCTGCTCCTCTTCTTCCCACTCCTATCCCTCTGTGTCTGCCAACACTCCAATCCCCGGCGCTGTGCCTCAGAAAACGAAAGTGGGGGTGGGAAATTTGAAGTCCAGCAGCCTCAGATACATCCGGATGAGAGGTGCTGACTGCCAAGGGGTGAGTGAGCTCATCATCCATCACTGTCTGTGACTGAATTCTCCCCCCTTCTCTCCCCGGCCTCTGAGTGAGAACACTAAGATAAATCAGGGTTCTCAGAGCACCCCTTACATCAGAGTTCCCCTTTACACCAGAAGCCACAGTGTCCCCCCCTTACATCAGAGTTCTCAGTGTTCCCCCTTAAATCAGGGTCCCCAGGGCATCCCTTATGTCAGAGTCCCCAGAGTTCTCCCTTACATCAGAGTCTGCAGAGTCCCCCCTTACAGTGTAAGATAACTCAGATGTAAAAGGGGAACTCTGTGGACTCTGATGTAAAGAGGAACTCTGTGGACTCTGATGTAAAGGGAACTCTGTGGACTCCGATGTAAAGGGGAACTCTGTGGACTCTGATGTAAAGGGGAACTCTGTGGACTCTGATGTAAAGGGGAACTCTGTGGACTCTGATGTAAAGGGGGACTCTGTGGACTCTGATGTAAAGGGGAACTCTGTGGACTCTGATGTAAAGGGGGACTCTGTGGACTCTGATGTAAAGGGGGACTCTGTGGACTCTGATGTAAAGGGGGACTCTGTGGACTCTGATGTAAAGGGGGACTCTGTGGACTCCGATGTAAAGGGGAACTCTGTGGACTCTGATGTAAAGGGGGACTCTGTGGACTCTGATGTAAAGGGGAACTCTGTGGACTCAGATGTAAAGGGGAACTCTGTGGACTCTGATGTAAAGGGGAACTCTGTGGACTCTGATGTAAAGGGGAACTCTGTGGACTCTGATGTAAAGGGGGACTCTGTGGACTCTGATGTAAAGGGGGACTCTGTGGACTCCGATGTAAAGGGGAACTCTGTGGACTCTGATGTAAAGGGGGACTCTGTGGACTCTGATGTAAAGGGGAACTCTGTGGACTCAGATGTAAAGGGGAACTCTGTGGACTCTGATGTAAAGGGGGACTCTGTGGACTCTGATGTAAAGGGGGACTCTGTGGACTCTGATGTAAAGGGGGACTCTGTGGACTCTGATGTAAAGGGGGACTCTGTGGACTCTGATGTAAAGGGGGACTCTTGTGATTAAATTGCTGTGTGTTCGGGTTTGACTTGAAGAAAAGGCGGCGACCCTAATCAACATCCTAATGACGTGTTGTTTTTTGTGTGTGAATGCGCTGCTCCCATCTATACACCCTTTACAATATTCATATACCCTACCTATTATTTGTAAAACCTATCTTAAATACAACATATACATGTGAAATTCACCACATTAGACCAAAATCATATAAAAAAATCCGATGACATATATCACATATGTAACAGAGTCCCCAAATATATGCTTGCAAATCTTCTATCAATTGCCGTGATTGGCGTGCTCCTGTGTTCCTTCAATATACATAAAGTGACTGTGTGCTCCACCACCACCTGTGAGATTGGCCACTCACCAGATATTTCTTTAATAATACACCTTTGGTTCATTCGTGGGATAACCACTCCACTTAGGGAAACCTCTTCAACGGCTATAATTGGACCTTAGTGTTCCTCATATAAAATATGGATAAAACGATCATCGCACAATAACGTTTTAAAACTATTTATTGTGTAAAACAAAGAAAGACTGTGCACTCACATTTACAAGTGCCCTCGAGCCGGCACGGAGCTTTTCCAGCAGTTAGGGACGGGTAGGAACTGTAGCCTGGTTCGCCTATGTGTGCTGTGCGACCTCCGTGTTCCGCTTGTGTTCCACCCCTCGTATCCGTTCGCGTCCTCACCAGCCACGACCGTTCCCGATCACGTGGGTACAAAAAACTCCCAGCAGCCTCTACGCGTTTCGCATCATAGTATGCGTCATCAGGAAGCTGCCGTTTGATTGGTTCCTGTTCTATTTATATTGTGTATGGGCGGAAATGCATATGCCGCCATCTTGACCATGGGTTTTCCCTTACTATCTTCTCTATGACTTCCTCCCTCTTAACGCCATTTTAACTGTGGGCGTTAGCCCATTCAGTGGTTACCCAGTGCGCATACCCTCTTCGTTGTTCTACCATCGCTTATCCTTGCTCTGGTCTTACAAATTATGTACTAAAAATGTGTATATATTTTAAAACTAACCCATCTGTATCTGCTGGAGAGGCTTTCACATGTTATTAGGCTATTTAACCCTTAAACACTTTAACATTTCAAGCATCTTATACATATTTTTATTCCGCAGCAATTGCTGCAAGACCTGTAATATGGAACAGCAAAAACCTTTCTTACTATATCCACATACTTCATTGCAGCGGAATATATATGCACCCCTACATTTCAAAATTAATCTCTAGCATATGATCAGTACTGAATCAAAAGATAATAAATGAATTAAGAAAATAAAGAAAAAAATATAAAGAAAAAAATAATATAAATTAAATACAGAAAATGAAATAGGAAATGAAAAAAATATAAAAAATGAAAAAATGAATGGGAGATACAGAAAATACAGAAACATCCTAATGATGTTCCACTTGCTGACCCAGGCCTCTTCTGGAACTTTTTAATAAAATGATAAGGGAATACAGACGGCGCTGCCCTCAATGTGATTGGGTGAAGTAAACTAAAGTAATAAGTGAACCCAAACTGTGTGTTCGTGATACAATCTACTGCATATACAAAACGTGATCCAAACAAATTCAAACAAATCACCAAACACAAGGCGATTCCCGTAGTACATGCAACACTACTGCTACAATGAAGAAAAAATAATAATAAAGTAGAATACTCACAGTGAGTGAAGTAAACAATAAAGTGAAAGACTAATATGTGGTATAACACATCAAAATTAAAAAAAAATATATAATTCCTCAGAACTCAAAAGTTTTGGGACAAAATGGCGCCAGGGGTAGTAATAAATGTGGTAATCGAAAATAATTAATACATGTGTATATGATAATTCTGTGGTCCCGTGTAGCATTACCATATGTGTATAGGAGGATTCCTACAATTTCCAAAAGTATTGGGACACCATAACATAAGTAAACCACTCCAACTTCTTGTGGATCATGAAAGACTATTAGTGACAACCTATTGACACACTCCTAGTGGGTTATCTGTCAGTTGTATAAAGAAGAGTATGCAGCAGCCATAAATCCACATATGCAACAATCATTAGTTCATAAAGAGTCCATACAGGGGGTCATACATTGATGACCAGATAGAGAAGACAAAGTTCAAACACTCTGACTGCTGTTGATTATATCCTTGGGGACACACTGCAGTGACTTCCGTGCTTAACACTCTAACAGTGACTTTCAGGTGCTTACCCCCCAATGATACCCCACTCACCAGAGATGAACACCCCCTACAGGGGTACCGAGCGACAGAGTGGGTTTCCCGGGGCAGGTGATATTCACTCCAAGTCTCCTTCCGCTCCTCTGCAGCATTCAATCCTCACTGCTGCTCCAGGGGACGGGTGTGCTCTCAGGCTACTGCAGCGTATTACCACCTTCAGCTCTGTCAGTCTATATATCCAGGCTGACTTCGTTACTCTTCTATGTGGCTGTAAAAGAGACTGTAAACAATTCCCGCTCCTGGTTCCTGTGCCACCGAACACTCTTCAAGGCGAGTTATTGAGCGCTATTAATGACACGGAGGATAGACCCTCCCAAAAGGGCCTGGATTCTTATGTGTTTTTCCACTAGTGGCAGTTTTCATTGCCAATTCTTGAGCTTTCAGACTGGTCTTTGGATTGTTGCAGGAAGCCACTAGTGGAAAAACACATAAGAATCCAGGCCCTTTTGGGAGGGTCTATCCTCCGTGTCATTAATAGCGCTCAATAACTCGCCTTGAAGAGTGTTCGGTGGCACAGGAACCAGGAGCGGGAATTGTTTACAGTCTCTTTTACAGCCACATAGAAGAGTAACGAAGTCAGCCTGGATATATAGACTGACAGAGCTGAAGGTGGTAATACGCTGCAGTAGCCTGAGAGCACACCCGTCCCCTGGAGCAGCAGTGAGGATTGAATGCTGCAGAGGAGCGGAAGGAGACTTGGAGTGAATATCACCTGCCCCGGGAAACCCACTCTGTCGCTCGGTACCCCTGTAGGGGGTGTTCATCTCTGGTGAGTGGGGTATCATTGGGGGGTAAGCACCTGAAAGTCACTGTTAGAGTGTTAAGCACGGAAGTCACTGCAGTGTGTCCCCAAGGATATAATCAACAGCAGTCAGAGTGTTTGAACTTTGTCTTCTCTATCTGGTCATCAATGTATGACCCCCTGTATGGACTCTTTATGAACTAATGATTGTTGCATATGTGGATTTATGGCTGCTGCATACTCTTCTTTATACAACTGACAGATAACCCACTAGGAGTGTGTCAATAGGTTGTCACTAATAGTCTTTCATGATCCACAAGAAGTTGGAGTGGTTTACTTATGTTATGGTGTCCCAATACTTTTGGAAATTGTAGGAATCCTCCTATACACATATGGTAATGCTACACGGGACCACAGAATTATCATATACACATGTATTAATTATTTTCGATTACCACATTTATTACTACCCCTGGCGCCATTTTGTCCCAAAACTTTTGAGTTCTGAGGAATTATATATTTTTTTTTAATTTTGATGTGTTATACCACATATTAGTCTTTCACTTTATTGTTTACTTCACTCACTGTGAGTATTCTACTTTATTATTATTTTTTCTTCATTGTAGCAGTAGTGTTGCATGTACTACGGGAATCGCCTTGTGTTTGGTGATTTGTTTGAATTTGTTTGGATCACGTTTTGTATATGCAGTAGATTGTATCACGAACACACAGTTTGGGTTCACTTATTACTTTAGTTTACTTCACCCAATCACATTGAGGGCAGCGCCGTCTGTATTCCCTTATCATTTTATTTTCGTCATATTGGACCTCTTGGGGTACCAATTAGGAATAGGCAGCAGCTCTCACACTGTCCTAAGCGCGGACTCTTCTACTTACACTTCTGGAACTTTTTGTTTGCATGTTTAAATTAGCATTTTTGCTAGAAAATTATGTAGCCAAGCACCCCCCCCCCCCACCCCCCCAATAGGAACAAAAACAGCAGAAAGAGGGCGCCGGGGTCAGTGTGACAGTAAGAGCAAGTAACACTTTATTCGGATACACTTACATAAAAGTATCTTGCAGGCTACACATGAGGTGGATGTGGGGTCTGAGCTCATCCCCCCCCCCCCCCTCTCCTGGCGGTCTTCTCATCCCTCGTGACAGCTGACTGCTTTGATTGCTGATCCACATCCACCCCGGTATGCAGCCTGCAAGATACATTTATGTAAGTGTATCTGAATAAAGTGTTACTTTTACTATCACACTGACCCCGGCGCCCTCTCTCTGCTGCTTTGGTTTGTCTGAGGGAACTCCCATTTCCTGCTGAGAAGCTGCCGGTGACTGTGTGTGCAATCCCCATCCATCCTGTGGACTTCTCCTCGATATCCCTTACTACTACGGACTGTATGGACTATTTCTTATTAATTCATTTTGGGTATATCTTGTTGTACCCCCCCCCCCGCTCCCTGTTGTTTATCCCATATGATCGACCTTATAGCTGACTCACACACTCCCTGACAGTTCTGTGTTATATGTACCATACCCCCCGCCCCCCCACCCCTGTAGGGTAAAGTTTAGGGTGACCAGACATTCCCGGTTTCCGGGGACAGTCCCCGGATTGAGGACACTGTCCCCAGACCAAGTTTGTCCCCGGTTTTGTCCCCGGATTGGAATTTAACAGGGGCTGTGGAAATTGCAAAGACAGTCAGCGCGGAATAATAAAAAAAATTGGAATCTAAGCTATTAGGAGCGGTGGAGCGGGGTGTGTGTATTTTTTTTCCCCATTATCTGTGCCCCTTTCTGATGATCGTGTGCTGGTCGGATTGAAGGGAATATTTCTTAAGTTTCGGGGTGCATGCCCATCCAGCTCCTGCTCACACGTTCTTCTGCCTTGGCTCAAGCCCCGGCCAGCCGCCTGCCCATCTCCTTGCCTTCCCTGGCGGAGTGGTCTTCTTCCGCTCCCCACCCAGTAGTAGACCGCGGCCCCCGGAGAGTAATGCTGGCCATACACTATACAGAAAATCGGCCGAACCCATTTTCGAAAAACGAACGTTCGACCGTGACCGCAAACGAAAGTGCCATCATATAATGAACGATAATCTGTTCAGTGGACATGAATAAATAATTTTGTGTTCGTTTTTTTACATATACCTAGTGCAGGCAGTTCGGATGGGAAACACATTAACCTTGCAATTTATCGTACGTTCGGCAGAAATTTTCCAAACATGCCGTTCGTTTTTTTTCCACAAAAACGTCACAAACAATTATCGATTTGTACCCACTAACTTGCCGAAAAACGAACGAAGTGTCCATTCGAACGATTTTTCGGCCGATTTTTCGTATAGTGTATGGCCAGCATAAGACTTGACAGGCTGTGAGGCGGGCAGAGAGTCGCTGATTGCCGCCATTACTAGTAAAAATATATATATATATATATATATATATATATATATATATATATATGTCCCCGACTTTCATTTTAAAAATCTGGTCACCTTGGTATAGTTGCCACCTCAACCCTTTCAACCAGAACACATATGAATTACACAGGTTCTGAGGCTGATTAAGGTGGTAATTAAACTCACTTGGTGCCTTATCTGCATTTAATTAGCCTCAGAATCCGTGTAATTCATATGTGTTCGGGCTTAACCCTTTCACGACTAAGCCTATTTTTTTGACATTTGGTGTTTACAAATTAAAATCCGTATTTTTTGCTAGAAAATTACTTAGAGCCCCCAAACATTATATATATATATATATATATATATATATTTTTAGCAGAGAATCTAGAGAATAAAATGGCGATTGTTGCAATACTTTATGTCACACGGTATTTGCGCAGCGGGTGTTTTAAACGCAACGTTTTGGGAAAAGGGACACTTTCACGAGTTTTAAAAAAAACAAACAGTAAAGTTAGCCCAGTTTTTTTGTTTAATGTGAAAGATGATGTTACGCCGAGTAAATAGATACCAAACATGTCACGCTTTATAATTGCACGCCACTCGTGGAATGGCGACAAACTGCGGTACCTAAAAATCTCCATAGGTGATGCTTTAAAAAAAATTTTTTTTACAGGTACCAGGTTAGAGTTACGGAGGAGGTCTAGTGCTAGAATTATTGCTCTCGCTCTAAAGATCGCGGCGATACCTCACATGTGCGATTTGAAGACCGCTTATATATGCGGGTGCGACTTCCGTATGCGTTTTCTTTGCTGCGCGAGCTCGCGGGGACAGGGGGGGGCGCTTTAAAAAAAAAATTTTTTCTTATTTGTGTTATTTATTTTTATATTAATAAATTGTGTTTAAAAAAAAAAAAATTGATCACTTTTATTGCTGTAACAAGGAATGTAAACATCCCCTGTGACAGTAATAGGTGGTGACAGGTCCTCTTTATGGAGGGATCGGGGGATGGTCTAAAAGACCCCCGATCCCTCCTGTGCACTTCAAAGTATTCAGATCGCCGTTTTCGGCCATTCTGAATACTGTATATTTTTTTAAAACCAGTGCCATTGGCAGCCGAGTAAACGGGAAGTGACGTCATGGCGTCGCTTCCATGTTTACAATTAGGAGGCTGGAACGAAGCCGCTCACGGCTTCGTTCCGGACTGTCACTAGCCGCCTATTTTGTTACATTACAGCCTTTAGTTCAATGTTTTTTTTAATCTGAATTATATGTGATGGATCAGAACACAATAGTCTAAGTTGGTTAATTAAAATTAGAAAAATATATCCATAAAACTATTTTTCAGACATAAACTGATAATTGGCATGTGCGTATGTATTCACCCCCCTTTGTTATGAAGCCCATAAAAAGCTCTGGTGCCACCAATTACCTTCAGAAGTCACATAATTAGTGAAATGATGTCCACCTGTGTGCAATCTAAGTGTCACATGATCTGTCATTACATAGACACACCTTTGTGAAAGGCCCCAGAGGCGGCAACACCTAAGCAAGAGGCACCACTAACCAAACACTGCCATGAAGACCAAGGAACTCTCCAAACAAGGAAGGGACAATGCTGTTGAGAAGTACAAGTCAGGGTTAGGTTATAAAAAAATATCCAAATCTTTGATGATCCCTAGGAGCACCATCATATCTATCATAACCAAATGGAAAGAACATGGCACAACAGCAAACCTGCCAAGAGACGGCCGCACACAAAAAACTCACAGAGCGGGCAAGGAGGGCATTAATCAGAGAGGAGCACAGAGACCTAAGGTGACCCTGGAGGAGCTGCAGAGTTCCACAGCAGAGACTGGAGTATCTGTACATAGGACCACAATAAGCCGTACGCTCCATAGAGTTGGGCTTTATGGCAGAGTGGCCAGAAGAAAGACATTACTTTCTGCAAAAAACAAAATGGCACGTTTTGAGTTTGGGAAAAGGCATGTGGGAGACTCCCAAAATGTATGGAGGAAGGTGCTCTGGTCTGATGAGACTAAAATTGAACTTTTTGGCCATCAAAGAAAACACTATGTCTGGCGCAAACCCAACACATCACCCAATGAACACCATCCCCACTGTGAAACATGGTGGTGGCAGCATCATGCTGTGGGGATGTTTTTCAGCAGTCAGGACTGGGAAACTGGTCAGAGTTGAGGGAAAGATGGATGGTGCTAAATACAGGGATATTCTTGAGTAAAACCTGTAGCACTCTGTGTGTGATTTGAGGCTAGGACTGAGGTTCACCTTCCAGCAGGACAAAGACCCCAAACACACTGCTAAAGCAACACTTGAGTGGTTTAAGGGGAAACATGTAAATGTGTTGGAATGGCCTAATCAAAGCTCAGACCTCAATCCAATAGAAAATCTGTGGTCAGACTTGAAGATTGCTGTTCACAAGCGCAAACCATCCAACTTGAAGGAGATGAAGCAGTTTTTGCAAGGAGGAATGGGCAAAAATCCCAGTAGGAAGTGATGTCAGAGGTCGCTTTGGTCCTCCAAGGGCATAGAGACGAGTGGCAGCCTTCTTGCCCTCACTCGACTTCCTACCCAGCAAACGGATCCAATCGCTCCTGGGCTTTACCAATGGGTCCAGTAAGCCTGAGACTAATTCTAAAAAAATGATACAGCTAGCTAGCTGCTGCCATAACACTGGTATTAAATGGCAAAGTAATGCCGCTTTTTTACTGTGGGCCGGTCGGTGGCAAAAATAAAATCTTTCCATTGTCATGGCACACCTTATTTTAGATGCAGAGACACCACCACCGGATCTCTGTGCTTCTCTATGCAATGCAGGCAGATCATCGCTGGTGGGAAGGGCTGCACAACCCCTTGCCTCAGGGCGCCTTTCAAGAGCCCTCAACCCTGTCAGGCGAATTACAAAATGCATTAATGAGATGCCATTAAAGTTCACGTGCGTGTAAAGGTAGGCGTCCCAATACTTTTGGTGATATAGTGTGTATATCAGTCCAGGAGAGGAGCCAATTGTGCAAAACTGGAGGTCGGATCCCATCAGAGAGAAGCCATCGTTTTAGAAATTGGCACACTCTGGACATGAGCGGGTTAAAATATTTGCTACCCGGCTCTGGTATGAAAGTCCGTCAGTTTCCTGGACGTGGTTCTGAAGGATTCCTTATAATCTGTCGGCGGGGAGGCGAGGAGCTGATTCCCAGCTTGAGGTCTGACACGGTGCAGGTCCATCACCCCCCCCCCCCCCCTTCTGCCACCGCCGCGCTGAACGTGACTTGTGATTCCGGCATCTGGCCGCCGCGGCCTGGAGATTATTCCACACCGCCAAATGACACGGCGTCTGTCACCGCGATCCGGGCCGCCCTGCGTCTGTCACCGCGATCCAGGCCGCCCTGCGTCTGTCACCGCGATCCGGGCCGCCCTGCGTCTGTCACCGCGATCCGGGCTCACGCCGCTCAGGGGCTCATTCTCTATTAGAAGTGCACATCGGGTAAAAAATAAAAAAAAAAACCCAGAAAGCAACAATCAGCCCAGAGAGGCCTCCTGCACTTTCTACTAGGGACGCACCGATATCGGTATCAGTGGCGAGCAAATGCTCCCCATACCGAAACCGATACTTTGCGGTGCGATTTGCGTCAATGCAAAATAAATTGGCGCAAGTCGCACTGAAAAGAATTACATGAGATTTTACCAGGAATGTGGCGCGATTCCTGTCCGAATCACATGCAATTCCCCCCCGCAGCTCGTGTGTGTGTGTGTGCGTAGAAAAGCGCCATCTAGTGGGCAGTGTGTGTGTAAAAAGGGAAGAGCGCCATTTAGTTGGCAGTGTGTGTGTAGAAAGGGAAGAGCGCTATCTAGTGGGCAGAGGTGTGTGTAGAAAGGGAAGAGCGCTATCTAGTGGGCAGAGGTGTGTGTAGAAAGTGAAGAGCACCATCTAGTGGGCAGTGTGTGTGTGTGTAGAAAGGGAAGAGCGCCATCTAGTGGGCAGTGTGTGTGTAGAAAGTGAAGAGCGCCATCTAGTGGGCAGTGTGTGTGAAGAAAGGTAAGAGCGCCATCTAGTGGGCAGTTTGTGTGTAGAAAGGGAAGAGTGCCATCTAGTGGGCAGTGTGTGTTTAGAAAGTGAAGAGCACCATCTAGTGGGCAGTGTGTGTGTAGAAAGGGAAGAGCGTCATCTAGTGGGCAGGGTGTGTGTAGAAAGGGAAGAGCACCATCTAGTGGGCAGTATGTGTTTAGAAAGTGAAGAGCACCATCTAGTGGGCAGTGTGTGTGCAGAAAGGGAAAAGCGCCATCTAGTGGGCAGTGTGTGTGTAGAAAGGGAAGAGCGCCATCTAGTGGGCAATGTGTGTGTAGAAAGGGAAGAGCGCCATCTAGTGGGCAATGTGTGTGTAGAAAGGGAAAAGAGCCATCCAGTGGGCAGTATGTGTGTAGAAAGGGAAGAGCGCTATCTAGTGGGCAGTGTGTGTGCAGAAAGGGAAGAGCGCCATCTAGTGGGCAGTGTGTGTGCAGAAAGGGAAAAGCGCCATCTAGTGGGCAGTGTGTGTGTAGAAAGGGAAGAGCGCCATCTAGTGGACAATGTGTGTGTAGAAAGGGAAGAGCGCCATCTAGTGGGCAATGTGTGTGTAGAAAGGGAAAAGAGCCATCCAGTGGCCAGTATGTGTGTAGAAATGGAAGAGCGCCATCTAGTGGGCAGTGTGTGTGCAGAAAGGGAAGAGCGCCATCTAGTGGGCAGTGTGTGTGTAGAAAGGGAAGAGCGCCATCTAGTGGGCAGTGTGTGTGTAGAAAGGGAAGAGCGCCATCTAGTGGGCAGGGTGTGTGTAGAAAGGGAAGAGCGCCATCTAGTGGGCAGTGTGTGTGTAGAAAGGGAAGAGCGCCATTTAGTGGGCAGTGTGTGTGTGTAGAAAGGGAAGAGCGCCATCTAGTGGGCAGTGTGTGTGTAGAAAGGGAAGAGCGCCATCTAGTGGGCAGTGTGTGTGTAGAAAGGGAAGAGCGCCATCTAGTGGGCAGTGTGTGTGTAGAAAGGGAAGAGCGCCATCTAGTGGGCAGTGTGTGTGTAGAAAATGAAAAGCGCCATCTAGTGGGCAGTGTGTGTGTAGAAAGTGAAGAGCACCATCTAGTGGGCAGCCTGTGTGTAGAAAGGGAAGAGCGCCATCTATAGCCAAATCTGAAATATTCATATTTATGGTTTCTCATTAGGACAGCTAAAAAAAAAAAAAGGAAATAAATGAAATTTTAAACTTTCGCTATGAACATAATAAAGACATAAAGCATGTGTCAACGCTTTACCCGCCCTTTAGGTTTATGAGTCTGCCTTTTATCGCATGCAATACACAGGCATTCATCTCATGCCCCCGGAATTGTATAATAATGCAGAACAGCCTAAATAATGATACAATGGAAGGCAATCAAACACAGCCCCACGTAATGCAACTATGTTAGAATTGCGCAATAAAAAGTATGCAAGCCATTGCCACGCGGTAGAACCCGCGTATCGAATATGATCTGGCATAATAAATGGCGCGTATTATGTATTTATCACGCCATACTGACTGGAGCACCAGCCATTAGCCTGAAGAATGATTTCCCACGGCATTTTTTTTTTTTTTTTTATCGGTTTACGTCCCACGGCAGCTGCCTGAGCCGAGCGTAACGAACGCCCCGGCGATAGCATCTCGCCCGGGTTAGGAGTCGGCATCGCGCTGACATCCGGAGTTTTGTAATACACGCCGCATTTTATCAGAGGAGAAAAAAAAAGAACGCAGTTCCGCCGTAATAAATGCCTGCAATAAACTACCCCCATCGCTTACCGTTATGACCCTTTTATCGGATTTACATAAACACACTCCTCCATCGCGCGCGCTTTATTCCCGGGAGACAGCGAGCCGTGGGAGGTGAATGATGAGCCTACGGAACTTTGCATGACAACTCTTCAATTGGATGAAGGGGGGAATAAATCAGGGAATTTACAATATTGATGATAATGGAAGGATGATCTGAAAAAAAAAAAAAAAAAAAACGGCGGCGTGCGTTTATCGTACCGCCAAAACATAAAACTGGATTGTAGGAAGTTTCCATGCAACGGCAGTACAAAGTGCTTAAAGGAAAATTATTTGTTGTGATGGCTGTAACTCATACTTGAGGAGTCTTTATTTCATTTCTTTTAGTTATTAATATTTTGTGTATACAGTGATGGAGAAAAGTATTTGCTCCCCTGCTGATGAAGAAATGATCAGTCTATAATTTTAGTGGTCGTTTTTTTTGTTTTTTTTTTACCAGTGAGAGACAGAATAACAAAAATATCCAGAAAAACGTATTTCAAAAAAGTTATAAATTGATTTGCATTTTAATCAGTGAAATAAGTATTTGATCCCCTATCAATCAGCAAGATTCCTGGCTCCCAGGTGTCTTCTATACAGGCAACGAGCTGCTCTTCTTAAAGGGAGTGCTCCTAATCTCAGCTTGTTACCTGTATAAAAGACACCTGTCCACAGAAGCAATCAGATTCCAATCTCTCTCCACCATGGCCAAGACCAAAGAGCTGTCCAAGGATGTCGGGGAGAAGATTGTAGATCTACACAAGGCTGGAATGGACTACAAGACCATCGCCAAGCAGCTTGGTGAGAGGTGACAACAGTTGGTGGGATTATTCACAAATGGAAGAAACACAAAATAACGATCAATCTCCCTCGGTCTGGGGCTCCATACAAGATCTCACCTGGTGGAGTTTCAATGATCATGAGAACGGTGAGGAATCAGCCCAGAACTACACGGGAGAATCTTGTCAATGATCTCAGCTGGGACCATAGTCACCAAGAAAACAATTGGTAACACACTACACCGTGATCGACTGAAATCCTGCAGCCCCCGCAAGGTCCCCCTGCTCCAGAAATCACATGTACAGGTCCATCTGAAGATTACTAATGAACATTTGAATGATTCAGAGGAGAACTGGGGAAAAGTGTTGTGGTCAGAGGAGACCAAAATTGAGCTCTTTGGAATCAACTCAGCTCGTCGTGTTTGGAGGAGGAGGAATGCTGCCTATGACCCCAAGAACACCATCCCCCACCGTCATACATGGAGGGGGAAACATTATGCTTTGGGGGTGTTTTTCTTTCAAGGGGACAGGACAACTTCACCGCATCAAAGGGACGATGGACGTGGCCATGTACCGTCTAACCTTGGGTGAGAACCTCCTTCCCTCAGCCAGGGCATTGAAAATTGGATGCGTATTCCAGCATGACAGTGACCCAAAACACACGGCCAAGGCAACAAAGGAGTGGCTCAAGAAGAAGCACATTAAGGTCCTGAAGTGGCCCGGCCAGTCTCCAGATCTTAATCCCATAAAAAATATGGGGAGGGAGCTGAAGGTTCGAGTTACCAAATGTCAGCCTCAAAACCTTAATGACTTGGAGAGAATCTGCAAAGGGGAGTGGGAAAAATCCCTCCTGAGATGTGTGCAAACCTGGTGGCCAACTACAAGAAACATCTGACCTCTGTGATTGCCAACAAGGGTTTCTCCACCAACTACTGGTGGGAGTGTCATGGTCTGGGGCTGCATGAGAGCTGCCGGCACTGGGGAGCTACAGATCATTGAGGGAACCATGAATGCCAACATGTACTGTGACATACTGAAGCAGAGCATGATCCCCTCTCTTCAGAGACTGGACCGCAGGGCAGTATTCCAACATGATAACCACCCCAAACACACCTCCAAGACGAGCAATGCCTTGCTAAAGAAGCTGAGGGTAAAGGTGATGGATTGGCCAAGCATGTCTCCAGACCTAAACCCTATTGATCATCTGTTGGACATCCTCAAACGGAAGGTGGAGGAGCGCAAGGTCTCTAACATCCACCAGATCTGTGATGTCATCATGGAGGAGGGGAAGAGGACTGCACACACACACACACAGTACTGTGCAAACATTTTAGGCAGGTATGAAAAATGCTGTAAATGAAGAATAGAAGTGTAAAAGTTTATTTTTAACAAATAACAAAATAGAAAGTAAATGAACAGAAGAAAACCCAAATCAAATCAATATTTGGGGTGACCACCTTTTGCCTTCTTCTAGGTCAGTGATGGTGAACCTTGGCACCCCACATGTTTTGGAACTACATTTCCCATGATGCTCAACTACACTGCAATGCATGAGCATCATGGGAAATGTAGTTCCAAAACATCTGGGGTGCCAAGGTTCGCCATCACTGTTCTAGGTAGACTTGCACATCTGTGGATGTCGGCTGCCTCCAATCCTTCTGTCTCTTCTTGTCATCCCAGACATAATCCATGATGGTGAGATCCGGGCTCTGTGGGGGGCAAAACTATCTCTTCCAGGATTCCTTGTTCTTCTTTACACTGAAGATAGTTCTTAATGACTTTGTTTGTATGTTTGAGGTGGTTGTCCTACTGCAGAAAAAATTTGGGGCCAATCACATGCCTCCCTGATGGTATGGCATGATGGATAAATATCGGCATTTATTTCTCAGCATTGAGGACACCATTGATCCCGACCAAATCTCCAACTGCGTTTAGAGAAATGCAGCCCCAAACTTGTAAGGAACCTCCACCATGCTTCACAGTTGGCTGCAGACACTCAGTGTATCGCTCTCCAGCCCTTCCCCCCAACAAACTGCCTCCTGCTACAGCCAAATATTTCACATTGTGACTCATCAGTCCAGAGCACCTGCTGACATTTTCTGCCCCCCCAGTTCATATGTTCCTGCATAGTTGAGTCGTTTAGCCTTGTTTGCACGTCGGAGGTTTGGCTTTTTTGGGAGCAATTCTTTCATGAAGACCACTTCTGACCAGACTTCTGCGGACAGTAGAGTGGTGTACCTGGGTCCCACCAGTTTTGTGCCAATGGCACTGCTGGACATCTTCAGATGTGGAAGGCAAGTAAGCATGATTGTAAGAGTCCAGGGCTTACTACGCATGCACCAATGGCGCGTTGCCGCAAGAGGAAATCCGTACCAACTGAGCATGCGCCAAAGACCCCTCAGGGCGCCAAAGTGCACTTGCGCAGAAGACTTGATGGAAAAGGGCAGGAAAATGCACAGGACGTGCACAGGAAGTGACCTCAACCTGATGGAAAAAGGCGGGAAAATACCCAGGAGGCGTACAGAAAATGACATCAACCTGATGGGAAAAAGGGCAGAAAAATCCCCAGGAGGCGCACAGGAAGTGACCTCAAACTTCCCCATATAAGCCCAGCCCAGACACTGCCAAATTGCTGGATTATCTTTAGTCCCCCCTTGTTCCTGTGCTAGTGTGTGATCTGTCTGAACCTGTTGTGATCTGGAAACCTATTTGACTACTCTTGATTGCTTCTTGCCATTGACCTCAGATTTGTACCTTGACCATTCTACTTCTTTGCCCCTTTTGTACTCAGCTGCCAAATTGGAACCGACCCCGGCTTGGATCTTGACCATTCTTCTTCGGATTAACCCTATTATGCTTCATTGCCCAACTGGACTTGACCTCGGCTCGGATCTCGGACTAAGGCTTGCACGGTGCTCCGCACACCTGGCACCCCTGCCACTCGGTGTCCACCAAGTCTCTGTCTCTATCTCCAGAGGCTTTAAAGGACCCGAGGTGCAAGGGAGGCCTCCCCACTACTTCAGTCTCACCTCAGGTACGTGGCCCTCGTGACAATGATGTGTCTCATCTACGGCATTAAGTTTCCTTGGCCGACCACTGCATCTCCAGTCATCAATGTTCGTCTGATCAATGGTATTCTCAATGCTGAGAAATACAGGCAGAAACGTATCCATCATGTCATATACCATCAGGGGAGGCGTGTGATTGGCCCCAAATGTATTCTTCAGCAGGACAACCACCCCAAGCATACAGCCAATGCCATTAAGAACTATCTTCCGTGTAAAGAAGGAGTCCTGGAAGTGATGGTTTGGTCCCCACAGAGCCCTGATCTCACCATCATGGATTCTGTCTGGGATGACAAGAGACAGAAGGATTGGAGGGAGCCGACATCCACACAAGATCTGTGATTAGTTCTCAAAGGTGTTTGGAACAACTTACCTGCCGGGTTCCTTCAAAAACTGTGTAGGTCTACCTAGAAGAAGGAACAAGAGGGGGGGGGTCACCCCAAATATTGATAGGATTTGAATCTCTCGTCTCTTCATTTACTTTCCACTTTGCCAATTGATCAAAATTAACTATAACATTTCTATTTCTGAAAGCATTCTTCATTAGCAGCATTTCTTCACACATGCCTAAAAAACATTTTTGTACAATATATATATATATCTATATATATATATATATATATATATATATATATATATATATATATATATCTATATATATATATATATATATACATACCGTATATATATATATATATATATATATATATATACATACTGTATATATAGACAACTGTAACAGAGGGAGGGGGAGGAGGCAGAGTGACGTGACTTGTACTTTAGGGTGAAAGTCTGCTTTCATACACTTAAAAACAACTGGAGAATTTTTGGTCCTATTATTCTACAGAGAATTCGATGAAAGCACTCAATAGAGATGCACTCACCTTCATAGAGATAAATGAAAAATGTCATCAGATGGGATGATTTGAGAGGATAAAGTGATGTCTTCATTTTCTCCTCCAAGGAGACCATTTCTGTTGCACAGCCCACATGTTTCTTTTGTTTTTGTATTATTAAAGAACATCTAATTCATAGAGAGAAATGAGGACATAGTGTCTTTGTTCTGACAGAGGAAAGGAAGGGAAGATGGTGGCAAAACGTCGATAAGACAAAAGTCAGGAAAAAAAGGACTTGCCTGTAAATCTATCTTGGAGGAGAGTACAGGACATAGGCTTGATATTCTAAGACCCTGGGTTATAGTCTGGTACAGAGCATCTTGAAATTATTCACTTTTTCCACATTTTGTTATGTTACAGCTTTATTCCAAAATTGATTAAATTCATAATTTTCCTCAAAATTCTACAAACAATCCCCCATAATGACAATGTGAAGGAAGTCTGTTTGATATCTTTGAAAATTTATTAAAAATAAAAAAAAGGAAAAAACTCCCATGTACATAAGTATCACAGGCTCCTCCCATGTACATAAGTATCACAGACTCCTCCCATGTACACAAGTATAACAGGCTCCTCCCATGTACATAAGTATACAGGCTCCTCCCATGTACAGAAGTATCACAGGCTCCTCCCATGTACAGAAGTATCACAGGCTCCTTCCATGTACATAAGTATCACAGGCTCCTCCCATGTACATAAGTATCACAGGCTCCTCCCATGTACATAAGTATCACAGGCTCCTTCCATGTACATAAGTATCACAGGCTCCTCCCATGTACATAAGTATCACAGGCTCCTCCCATGTACATAAGTATCACAGGCTTCTCCCATGTACATAAGTATCACAGGCTCCTCCCATGTACATAAGTATCACAGGCTCCTCCCATGTACATAAGTATCACAGACTCCTCCCATGTACATAAGTATCACAGGCTCCTCCCATGTACATAAGTATCACAGGCTCCTCCCATGTACATAAGTATCACAGGCTCCTCCCATGTACATAAGTATCACAGGCTCCTCCCATGGACATAAGTATCACAGGCTCCTCCCATGTACATAAGTTTCACAGGCTCCTCCCATGTACGTAAGTATCACAGGCTCCTCCCATGTACGTAAGTATCACAGGCTCCTCCCATGTACATAAGTATCACAGGCTCCTCCCATGTACATAAGTATCACAGGCTCCTCCCATGTACATAAGTATCACAGGCTCCTCCCATGTACATAAGTATCACAGGCTCCTCCCATGTACATAAGTATCACAGGCTCCTCCCATGTACATAAGTATCACAGGCTCCTCCCATGTACATAAGTATCACAGGCTCCTCCCATGTACATAAGTATCACAGGCTCCTCCCATGTACATAAGTATCACAGACTCCTCCCATGTACATAAGTATCACAGGCTCCTCCCATGTATATAAGTATCACAGACTCCTCCCATGTACATAAGTATCACAGGCTCCTCCCATATACATAAGTATCACATCCTTTGCTCAATACTTTGGTGAAGTTACAGCCTCAAGTCTTTTTGAGTATGATGCTACACGCTTGGCACTCCTATTTTTGGGCAGTTTCTCCCATTCTTCTTTGTAGGACCTCTCAACCTCCATCAGGTTGGATGGGGAGCGTCGGTGCACAGCCATTTTCAGATCTCCCCAGAGATGTTTAATCAGGTTTAAATCTGGGCTATGGCTGGGCCACACAACAACATTCACAGAGTTGTCCCGTAGCCACTCCTTTGTTATCTTGGCTATGTGCTTAGGGTCGTTGTCCTGTTGGAAGATGAACCTTTGCCCCATCTTAAGGTCCAGAGATGCTCTTGAGCAGGTTTTTATCAAGGATGTCTCTGTACATTGCTGCATTCATCTTTCCCTCGATCCTGACTAGTCTCCCAGTTCCTACCACTGAAAAACATCCCCACAGCATGATGCTCCCACCACCATGCTTCACTGTAGGAATGGTATTGGCCAGGTGATGAGCGGTGCCTGGTTTCCACCAGACATGACGCTTGCCATTCAGGCCAATGAGTTCAATCTTTGTTTCATCAGACCAAAGAATTTTGTTTCTCATGGTCTGAGAGTCCTTCAGGTGCCTTTTGGCAAACTCCAGGTGGACTGTTATGTGCCTTTTACTGAGGAGCGACTTCCGTCTGGCCACTCTACCATACAGGCCTGATTGGTGGAGTACTGCAGAGATGGTTGTTCTTCAGGACGGTTCTCCTCTCTCCGCAGAGAAACACTGGAGCTCTGTCAGAGTGACCATCGGGTTCTTGGTCACCTCCCAGACTAAGGCCCTTCTCCCCCGATTGCTCAGTTTGGCCGGGCGGCCCGCTCCATGAAGAGTCCCGGTGGTTCCAAACTTTTTCCCTTTACAGATAATGGAAGCCACTGTGCTCATTGGGACCTTCAATGCTGCAGACGTTTTTCTGTATCCTTCCCCAGATCTGTGCCTCCATACAATCCTGTCTCAGCGGTCTACAGACAATTCCTTGGACTTCATGCCTTGGTTTGCGCTTTGACATGCACTGTTACCTGTGGGACCTTAGACAGACAGGTGTGTGCCTTTCCAAATCATGTCAAATCAACTGAATTCACCACAGGTGAACTCCAATCAAGTTGTAAAAACATCTCAAGGATGATCAGTGGAAACAGGATGCACCTGAGCTCAATTTTGAGTGTCATGGCAAAGGCTGTGATACTTACGTGAACTGTATAAAATCTAGTGAGCTCCTATGGTTATTACAAAAAATCTGCCCGCACTTCCCACACTTCCTTAAAATATGTGAATCAACAATAAGAATAAAATAAGTGCAGCACTAGACTACATGAGAATATCCCATGAGGATATTAAGTACAATCAATAAACAAATAAATAAAGTTCAAATAAATGTCTAAGTGGTAATAAAACATATAAATGCATAAAGTGTCCTTCTGTGTATAAAATGGTGAACAATAGTGAAAAATAGCGTGCCAGTCCACTATATATGTATATTGAAAAAATGATGAAACAAATCAGATGAAAATAGATGAAAATAAACTCTTCACACACATCCACCGCTGTGTATATTGACAGATTCCTTGTGCGCCCTCCACCGGTTGTGCCCTCACCTCATACACTTTATAAATATGTCTTTGTAAATGGTTAATCCTCCAGAGCTCTCCTCCTTGTACTTCTCCTCCTTAATGCTGACCATGAGTTTCAATCACATCGATCAGCCCTTTAGTATTTATCCTCCTTATTTATAATTAAAAATTTTAAATTGGCCACAAAACCATTAACGCCAAACTCTTTCTTTAAGCCCATGGGTGCTAATGATCCTAATTTATACACCCACCAGGATTCCATTTGTCTGAATGTTCTAATCTTATTGCTACCCCTTCAACCCCTTATATTTTTCCAATCCCCAAAATGTCATCCCTGACACCCGTTTATTGTGATGTATCCTAAAATGCTGATATAGATAATGTTCTTTTTTTTACCTTTGGTAAAAGGTACCTGAGGGACCTAAGAGGCTGACGAACGTGGAACCAGGAAGTGACAAGCGGCGTGTTGTGGACGGAGAGAGCACTGACGGCCGGGGCTGCAGACCCGGTTATAAGGTGAAACTTTCACCACAGCAACATTGGCACATGTAATATATATATATATACATGCTTTATTCAGTATTTTCAAATGTGAGTGCATTAAAATTGTCTTGTTTTAAATCAATGGTTTTTTTTTAAAGGATAAAGCACTATTGCAAGATCTGACTGCTTTGCATGTGGTCGTTGTGATTGGAGTTCATGAGCAGCAATAAAGGAGGATAAATACCAAATGGGTGATCGATGTGATTGAAACTCATGGTCAGCATTAAGAAGGATGAATCCAATGAGGAGAGCTCTGGAGGATTAACCATTAACAAAGGCATATTTATAAAGTATGAGGTGAGGGCACAACCGGTGGAGGGAGCACAAAGAATCTGTCAATACACACAGTGGTGGATGTGTGTGAAGAGATCTGTCCCTTAAGTGTACTTAAGGCCAAGTCCTGGTCCAATCGCAACAAGACCAGGATATGAGCACATAGTAATATCTGTGTTTACCCCAAAGAAGGATTTCCAGGTGTACTAGTAAATCTTTCTGTAAGTTGTGTTCTTTGTTTTTTTAGCAACATAGGAACGACAGAATCAAAGAGCCCCCTGTCCCTCAAGACCTGGGCTATGCCATTAAAGACAGTGACTGAGAAGCAGGATGGAACAGGGGGCCATGAGACAGCAAGTCTGGCTTCTTTAGAAGAGGCTAGGGGTCATCTCCTAAAAGTCTAAGTAGGTCTCTGTACCAGGTTATTCTGGGCCAGTTTGGTGCAATGAGAATCACAGGTTTCTTCTATTGCTCTAGTTTCCTTCAAAGCTGCATGACTCCTGATACCCCTGGAGAATGACGTAGGCCACAGTTGTGGCATTGTCTGATTGCAACCTGATTTGGTGTCCCTAAAGAAGGGGGGTGCAGTGGTGCAGAGCCTTTTGTATTGCTCTAAGCTCCAAGATATTAATGTGAAGCTTGGCTTCCTTGGGTGACCAAATTACCTAAACTGAAATAATGGATGAGCCCCACAACCTCCTGCTCTAGGATGGAGGGTCGACAAGCCCAGATCGTGGGTTCTCCGACCTGCCATCCCAGAGCATCAGTGTTCTAAATGGAGCCGGCGAAAGAGGAAGCACAGCTGCGGAGGGAGCAGAACCGCATAAGCTGATGCTTCATGTATAGCGCAGGCTATTTGATACCAAATAAAAGTTTCAGCTCCCTCCATAAATTTTCTATATACAATTAGGGTCTGGAGACTGGCTAGGCCGTGACCTTAATGTACTTTTTTTGAGCCACCCCTTTGTTGACTTGGCAGTATGTTTTGGGTCATCCTGGAAGACCCATCTTCAGTGTTCTGGCTAAGGGAAGAAGGTTCCCATCCAAGATTTTACATGATGATGTATGATATACAGTCATGGCCAAAAATATTGCCTGCCCCCCCCCCCCTGCATTTCAGTCAGATAATGCACCACTTCGCCCAGAAAATTATTTTTTATTATTATTTACGTTTGTATTTGTAGCGGTATGACAAAAAAGTGGAGAAACAAAAAGCCAAATCTGACACATTCCATG
The DNA here is from genome assembly GCA_037952835.1 of Lithobates septentrionalis. Lineage (NCBI taxonomy): Eukaryota > Metazoa > Chordata > Amphibia > Anura > Ranidae > Lithobates > Lithobates septentrionalis. Next base: position 42,710 of record JBBDGP010004810.1, on the reverse strand, counting down.
CAAAAACTCCAACAATGGACTGGACAAAATTATTGGCACCTTCTCAAAATTGTAATAGATATTCTAACCCCTCTCCTCCCCTCCCCCGCTCTCTCCCTACCCTTTGCCTATCCCGTAGCTTCCCTGCTCCTGGCTCGGATTCCTAGCCAGGCTTACCCCCAAACATGCCCACACCACCCACCCTGCCCTACAGTCTTCCAGAGCTTGTTTTCTTTGACACTCCTCTATATAAAGGTGCTAAATAGTCTCCATCACCGCTACCATTTGGGCATGTCATGGAGGATCTAAACACACCGTCTCCTTCTCCCTCTACCCTTGCTGTTAGTGGGTAATATGCCCAAAGCATTTCAACGTACTTTGATACAACATCCAACGGTTTATCTCTACGTATTGTTTTTCCTTTACTAGCCATTTGGCCTAACTCAATCCTTTCTAAACTCCTTTTATTGTCACGATATATCTGCTTAATATCTCTAACATCTACATTGTTCCTTGAACTTTTTCACCGGAAACCTATTGTTTCTCTCTTCCAAATGTTTTTGAATCAGTAAATTAACGGTTGGTCGCATTGTCTTCTCCCCCAAGGCACAGTTTGCTGCCAGATGGGGTGCCTGAGGGCTCTAGACAACACATCATACTTTACATTCAACATCTAGAATTGCTTACACTGCTCCCGAATGATGGTTAATGTTGCTCTATTATCCATACTTTTTTGTGTAACGATTTACTAGATTCCATTGTACGGCTGTATCAATGAACAGGTGCTGGCAATATATAATCACACCGACAATCAGGTAAAATGGTGAAGAATTGACTCAAACTTTCTGTTGTGTGTCTCTATGTGACACACGGCGCATGGAGAAGAGACAGAGCAGCAAAGAATTGTCTGAGGACTTGTGGAAAAGCACGGACAGTCTCAAGGTTACAAGTCCATCTCCAGAGATCTTCATGTTCCTGTGCCCAACATTGTTAAGACGTTTACAGAACATGGCACTGGAGCTAATCTCCCTGGATGTGGACGGAAAAGAAACATTCATCAAAGATTGCAACGAAGGATTGTTGGAATGGTGGATAAAAACAAAAACTTTGATCAACTTCCAGACAAATTCAAGCTGACCTTCAGGCACCCGGTACACAGGGTGTCCGTTCGCACTATGCGTCCCCATCTGAATGAAAAAGGACGCTATGGTAGGAGATCCAGGAGGACCCCACTGCTGACACAAACATAAAAAAGACAGATTGGAGTTTGCCAAAACTTACCTAAAGAAGCCAAAACCCTTCTGGGAGAATGTGACGTGGACAGACGAAACAAAAACAACTGCTTTTTGGTAAAGCCCATCAATCTACTGTTTTCAGAAAAAGAAATGAGACCTTTAAAGAAAAGAATACAGTTCCCTACAGTCACACATGGTGGAGGTTCACTGATGTTTTGGGGGTGCTTTGCTGCTTCAGGCACTGGATGTGTTGACCGTGTGCATGGCATTATAAAATCAGGAGACGACCAAAGAATTCTGGGGTGCAATGTAGGACCTAGTGCCAGAAAGCTGGGTCTCCATCAGAGGTCATGGGTCCTACAGCAGGACAGCGAGGTCATGGGTCCTACAGCAAGAGAATGAGGTCATGGGTCCTACAGCAAGAGAATGAGGTCATGGGTCCTACAGCCGGACAGCGAGGTCATGGGTCCTACAGCAGGACAGCGAGGTCATGGGTCCTACAGCCGGACAGCGATGTCATGGGTCCTACAGCAGGACAGCGAGGTCATGGGTCCTTCAGCAAGACAGCGAGGTCATGGGTCATTCAGCAAGACAGCGAGGTCATGGGTCATTCAGCAAGACAGCGAGGTCATGGGTCATTCAGCAAGACAGCGAGGTCATGGGTCCACCAGCAAGAGAATGAGGTCATGGGTCCTACAGCAGGACAGCGAGGTCATGGGTCCTACAGCAGGACAGCGAGGTCATGGGTCCTACAGCAGGACAGCGAGGTCATGGGTCCTACAGCAGGACAGCGAGGTCATGGGTCCTACAGCAGGACAGCGAGGTCATGGGTCCTACAGCAGGACAGCGAGGTCATGGGTCCTACAGCAGGACAGCGAGGTCATGGGTCCTACAGCAGGACAGCGAGGTCATGGGTCCTACAGCAGGACAGCGAGGTCATGGGTCCTACAGCAGGACAGCGAGGTCATGGGTCCTTCAGCAGGACAGCGAGATCATGGGTCCTACAGCAAGAGAATGAGGTCATGGGTCCTACAGCAGGACAGCGAGCTCACGGGTCCTACAGCAGGACAGCGAGCTCACGGGTCCTACAGCAGGACAGCGAGCTCACGGGTCCTACAGCAGGACAGCGAGCTCACGGGTCCTACAGCAGGACAGCGAGCTCACGGGTCCTACAGCAGGACAGCGAGCTCACGGGTCCTACAGCAGGACAGCGAGCTCACGGGTCCTACAGCAGGACAGCGAGCTCACGGGTCCTACAGCAGGACAGCGAGCTCACGGGTCCTACAGCAGGACAGCGAGCTCACGGGTCCTACAGCAGGACAGCGAGCTCACGGGTCCTACAGCAGGACAGCGAGCTCACGGGTCCTACAGCAGGACAGCGAGGTCACGGGTCCTACAGCCGGACAGCGATGTCATGGGTCCTACAGCAGGACAGCGAGGTCATGGGTCCTTCAGCAAGACAGCGAGGTCATGGGTCATTCAGCAAGACAGCGAGGTCATGGGTCATTCAGCAAGACAGCGAGGTCATGGGTCCTACAGCAAGAGAATGAGGTCATGGGTCCTACAGCAAGAGAATGAGGTCATGGGTCCTACAGCCGGACAGCGAGGTCATGGGTCCTACAGCAGGACAGCGAGGTCATGGGTCCTACAGCAGGACAGCGAGGTCATGGGTCCTTCAGAAAGACAGCGAGGTCATGGGTCCTTCAGCAAGACAGCGAGGTCATGGGTCATTCAGCAAGACAGCGAGGTCATGGGTCATTCAGCAAGACAGCGAGGTCATGGGTCCACCAGCAAGAGAATGAGGTCATGGGTCCTACAGCAGGACAGCGAGGTCATGGGTCCTACAGCAGGACAGCGAGGTCATGGGTCCTACAGCAGGACAGCGAGGTCATGGGTCCTACAGCAGGACAGCGAGGTCATGGGTCCTACAGCAGGACAGCGAGGTCATGGGTCCTACAGCAGGACAGCGAGGTCATGGGTCCTACAGCAGGACAGCGAGGTCATGGGTCCTACAGCAGGACAGCGAGGTCATGGGTCCTACAGCAGGACAGCGAGGTCATGGGTCCTTCAGCAGGACAGCGAGATCATGGGTCCTACAGCAAGAGAATGAGGTCATGGGTCCTACAGCAGGACAGCGAGCTCACGGGTCCTACAGCAGGACAGCGAGCTCACGGGTCCTACAGCAGGACAGCGAGCTCACGGGTCCTACAGCAGGACAGCGAGCTCACGGGTCCTACAGCAGGACAGCGAGCTCACGGGTCCTACAGCAGGACAGCGAGCTCACGGGTCCTACAGCAGGACAGCGAGCTCACGGGTCCTACAGCAGGACAGCGAGCTCACGGGTCCTACAGCAGGACAGCGAGCTCACGGGTCCTACAGCAGGACAGCGAGCTCACGGGTCCTGCAGCAAGAGAATGAGGTCATGGGTCCTGCAGCAGGACAGTGAGGTCACGGGTCCTGCACAAAGAGAATGAGGTCACGGGTCCTACAGTAAGAGAATGAGGTCATGGGTCTTACAACAGGACAGGGACCCAAATCACACATCAATAAGCACCCAGAAATGGTGTAAGAAAGCGCTGGAGAGTACTGAACTGGCCAGCAATGGGTCCAGACCTAAATTCCATAGGAGGACCTGTGGAGAAATATCAGAACAGCAGTTGGGAAAAGGAACCCTTCCAATGTGAGACCTGGAGTTGTTGGCAAAAGAAGTCCAAAATTTCAGTGAAGAGGTGGAAGAAACTCATTGATGGTTACAGGAAGCCATTGATTTCAGTTTTTTTTTCCAAGGGGTGCACTACCAAATAATAAATTGAGGGTGCCAATAGTTTCGTCCAGTCCCTTTTTGGAGTTTTACATGGAATGTGAGATTTGGCTTTTTTTCTCTCCACTTTTTTGTCAAACCGATACAAACAAAAGAAATAAAACAGGAGAATGCCGAAACATTTGTAGTTGTAACAATTTTCTGGGCAAAGTGGTGCATTATCTGACAGAAATGCCGTGGTGAGAATATTTTTTGGCTATGACTGTAGGCTACGGTGACCCCCTCAGTTACCCTATTCTATGCCATCGTCTGTGTATTCCATGGATCCTGGTTGGCAGGCAACCCGTACTGTGTGATTATTTAATCCTCATTTCCCACAATTACCTGTGCAGTATTCTCTTCAATCATTGCCTACAAAGCCCTGATGAAGGGGGGATAAGCTAGCCCCTAAAACGAGTTTAACAAAACAGGTGAGCTGCTCCCCATGATAAAAATGAAGATGTACATATTTTTTTTTTGAAAGCTCTGAAGCATAACTACACCACCATAGGGCTACCTTCTAACACGATTCGCTCCCACATGGAACTTATTCATAGGGATATGATGAATGCCATGTAGAAGTGAAATGCATTAGAGTTGTATAGCCCTATGGTGGTGTAGTTATGCTTCAGAGCTTTCAAAAAAACAAAAAACATACATCTCGGTTTTTATCATGGTGCACCGCCCCCATTTTGTCATGACTTTTATCATGTTGAGCCCCCCCTCCCAGTTTTGTCACATCTTTTATCATGGTGAGCCACCCCGTTTTGTCATGGCTTTTATCATGGTACACCGCCGCCACCCCCCTGTTTTGTCATGGCTTTTATCATGGTGAGCCGCCCCCCTGTTTTGTCACGGCTTTTATCATGGTGAGCCGCCCCCCTGTTTTGTCACGGCTTTTATCATGGTGAGCCGCCCCCCTGTTTTGTCACGGCTTTTATCATGGTGAGCCGCCCCCCTGTTTTGTCACGGCTTTTATCATGGTAAGCCGCCACCCCAATGTTTTGTCAAAGACTGGAATATGAAATGGACAACCCTGGCATTGTACTTGATGGCTTAGCCAGCACCACCCACATACTGGTAATGTGTAGGAGGCGAAGGGGTTTGAACAGGACGTCATAGTTGCACTTGTACATGAGCCATTCTGTAACATGGTATAATTAACCACTTGCCAACCACCCTAAAGCAGATTTACTACTACAGAGCAGCCTTTCTGTGCACAACCACACGCACGCATCTGCACTTCCGGGTAGGAGCGCCGCACTGCTTCTGCTGTGATTGGTCAACAGCAGAAGCCGAATCAACAGGTGCCAGCCAATGGATGACCGCCGGCACCCGCTGATCATTGTGCAGGGAGGCTGGATGGAAGTAAAGAATGCAGAGCTCTGTCCTGACAGCAGGGATGTGATGGACTTTGTTTACCTGCAAAGCACATCCCTTAGTAAAGGCAGCACACAGAGTACACACAAACACTGTCTAGACACACATTTATCCCTTTGATTGGCCCTAGATGTTTAACCCCTTCCCTGCCAGTGTCATTAGCACAGTGACAGTGCATATTTTTAGTCCTGATCACTGTATTAGTGTCACTGGTTCCCAAAAAGTGTCAGATTGTCGGCCGCAATATCGCAGTCCCACTATAAGTCACCGATCGCTGCCATTACTGGTATACAAAATAAATAGAAATTCCAGTATATACACCAGTTTGTAGACATAACTTTTACACAAACCAATCAATATACACTTATTGGGATTTTTTTTTTTAACCAAAAGATATGTAGCAGAATACATATTGGCCTAAATTGATGTCAAAGTAACGCAGTGCCGTATAGCAAGAAATGGCCTGGTCATCAAAGGGGGGGGGGGGGGGGGTAAATCTTCCGGCAGTCAAGTGGTTAAAATGCTCAATCTGCAAGCCAGGTACAAAGGAAATTCGTTTTTAATCGCTTAAATACCGGCATAGACACCCTCCTCCTGCCCAGGCCAATTTTCAGCTTTCAGCGCGGTCCCACTTTGAAGGACAATTGCGCGGTCGTGCTACACTGTACTCATGTGACAATTTTATCATTTTGTTAACACAAGTAGAGCTTTCGTTTGGTGGTAGTTAAAGCGGAGTTGCAGGCTTTTCTCAGTTCATTAAAAATCAATATACAAAAAGTATAGCTGATGACTTGACAGACACTCACCTGTCCCACGGTCCAGCGATACGGCCGGCCGAAGCCTCCGTTCTCTCCCCCCTCCTCTCCGCGGCACCGTCATTGGAACTGTGATCACCCGGCCATGACAGCTTGTGGCACCCCGGCTGGGCACGCGTTGCGCTCTCCGAGTGGACAGGCAATCTTCTGGTACCTGTGACGTGTCCCAGAAGATTGTCTAGGGGGGGGGAGAGGAGGAGCCGCCTAGGAGGAGTCGCCTAGGGTGAGGAGGAGGAGGAGTCGCCTAGGGTGAGGAGGAGGAGGAGGAGGAGGAGTCGCCTAGGGTGAGGAGGAGGAGCCGGAGTCGCCTAGGGTGAGGAGGAGGAGGAGTCGGAGTCGCCTAGGGTGAGGAGGAGGAGGAGTCGGAGTCGCCTAGGGTGAGGAGGAGGAGGAGTCGGAGTCGCCTAGGGTGAGGAGGAGGAGGAGTCGGAGTCGCCTAGGGTGAGGAGGAGGAGGAGTCGGAGTCGCCTAGGAGGAGGAGGAGGAGGAGTCGGAGTCGCCTAGGAGGAGGAGGAGGAGGGGGAGTCGCCTAGGGTGAGGAGGAGGGGGAGTCGCCTAGGGTGAGGAGGAGGAGGAGTCGCCTAGGGTGAGGAGGAGGAGTCGCCTAGGGTGAGGAGGAGGAGGAGTCGCCTAGGGTGAGGAGGAGGAGGAGTCGCCTAGGGTGAGGAGGAGGAGGAGTCGCCTAGGGTGAGGAGGAGGAGGAGTCGCCTAGGGTGAGGAGGAGGAGGAGTCGCCTAGGGTGAGGAGGAGGAGGAGTCGCCTAGGGTGAGGAGGAGGAGGAGTCGCCTAGGGTGAGGAGGAGGAGGAGTCGCCTAGGGTGAGGAGGAGGAGTCGCCTAGGGTGAGGAGGAGGAGGAGTCGCCTAGGGTGAGGAGGAGTCGCCTAGGGTGAGGAGGAGGAGGAGTCGCCTAGGGTGAGGAGGAGGAGGAGTCGCCTAGGGTGAGGAGGAGAAGGAGTCGCCTAGGGTGAGGAGGAGTCGCCTAGGGTGAGGAAGAGGAGTCGCCGCCTAGGGTGAGGAGGAGGAGTCGCCGCCTAAGGTGAGGAGGAGGAGTCGCCGCCTAAGGTGAGGAGGAGTCGCCGCCTAAGGTGAGGAGGAGGAGTCGTCGCCTAAGGTGAGGAGGAGGAGTCGCCTAAGGTGAGGAGGAGGAGTCGCCTAAGGTGAGGAGGAGGAGTCGCCTAAGGTGAGGAGGAGGAGTCGCCTAAGGTGAGGAGGAGGAGTCGCCTAAGGTGAGGAGGAGGAGTCGCCTAAGGTGAGGAGGAGGAGTCGCCTAAGGTGAGGAGGAGGAGTCGCCTAAGGTGAGCAGGAGTCACCTAAGGTGAGGAGGAGTCGCCTAGGCGGCCAGAAGGTGGAAGCAGGGTGTGGGACAGAAAGTCCTACTCAAAACAAGGTACCCTCTCCCCCCCAAAAATAATTACATGCAAACTGTGGCATGTCAGGGGGCGAGGAGTACTTTTGGGTGGACCTCCGCTTTAATCACTGCTGGGTTTTTAAATTTTTTGCTAAACTAAAAAAAATACCAAAAATTTTGAAAAAAAAATTAAAAACAAAAACCACACAAAAAAACAAACACAAGTTTTCTTTGTTTCAGTTATAAAATTTTGAAATAATCTTTCTTCATAAATTTAGGCCAAGTTGTATTTTGCTACATTTCTTGGGTGAAAATAACCCAAATCAGTGCCTTATTTAGTCTGTAGAAAAGAGATACATCTCCCATAGTTTGTGGAATATCTATCGATTAGCTATCTATCGATCGATATCTGACAATGTATCAATCCTGATGTACTGACGGCCAGTCTCATTGAAGGTATTTCGTAAGAGGCATGGAGAGTTTTTTGACGTAAAAAAATATAGAGAACCTCTAATTTGGTATTTTTAAGGCAACAAAAATGTGAAAAAGTAAAACAAAAGTGTTCTCTATATTTCTTTACTATATAAGGAATGATGGCAACTCCAGGCCCAATCACAGGAGTCACTACTTCTCAGTTTTTTTTTGAAGTTGTCATTTTTTGTCATAAGCTTTTGGAAAATAAAGAAAAAAAAAAAAGTTCCTATTTTTTTTTTTTTAACACACTTCGACCAGAGCAATATGTTACCATACTAACATTGTACTACTCTGGGGAAGTAATCGGGGTTTTTTTTTTTTTTTACTCATTGTTTGCATATAGAATAAAATTTAATTTCTATAAGGAAGCATTTTAGTGAATGAACAAGATTCATTTAGGTTTTTTGTTGTGATTAGCTGCGATTGGCCCATTCTGTACCATGTGATCACTAGCAATACAATTGTACACAATGGATGGCTTAAAGGGAAGCCATCCATTGTTTACAACTGTCATCTGACCTGCTGTGATTGGTTACAGCGGTCACATGGTACCAGCAGCGGGGGCCGGTGCAGTGATCAGTCATTGGCTGTGTCCCGTGGATGCAGCCGATGACGGATCCCCCCTTGCCGCACGCGGGGTGCGATCCTGGAGGACGTCATGTGACATCTAAGACGCGAGATCCCCGCCGGCGTCATCTTATATAGGACTTCTGTACCTGGAGGACATAAGCAGGTGAGCATCTGCAAACACAATCGGTGAACAACCTCGCAAATTCCATTGATGGAGATGGGAGAGATTTGCTTTATTGTCAATCAACCAGCCCTGAGATTTACACAGCTCTGCCATACAGCACAGCCCCGTCCGGCAGAACGAGAGACCTGACTTTGTTCTGCTGCAGCTCAGTGAAATGTACAGGTCTGGTCCCTCCCCCATAAAAAAAAACAAAAAAACAAAACAAAACAAAATAAACAAAAAAAAGGGGGGCGCACAAGCCTAGCACATTATCCCACAGCATTTATTACCACTTGCCTACTGGGCACTCCCCCCCCCCCCCCTGCCCAGGCCCATTTCCAGCGCTGTCACACTGAGTGACAATTGTGCGGTCCTGTAACAATGTACTCATATGACATTTTTATCATTTTTTCCACACAGTAAAGTTTTCTTTTGGTGGTATTTACTCACCACTGGAAGTTTTAATTTTTTTCTAAATTAAAAAAAAGACAGAAAATTAAAAAAAAAAGAAAACAAACACTTTTCATAGTTTGTTATAAATTTTGTAAGCAGGTAATTTTTCTCCTTTACTGCTGTGCGCTGATGAGGCTGCACTGATGGGCACTGAAGTGATACTGATGGGCACTTGGTAGACAGTACAGATGGGCACTGGTAGACAGTAGGGATGGGCACTGATAAGTGATACTGATGGGCACTTGGTAGACAGTACGGATGGGCAGCACCGATTGGCAGCACTGGTAGGCACTAAAAAATCAGTGTTGATGTCCCTTTAAAACCTGCTGGTTATCGTCTTTCTTCTTCTCTCAGGCTGTCAGCAAGAGGAAAGAAAAGCCGGATAACCGGCTTATGTTAACATCCATGAACAGCTGTCATTGGATACAGCTGATCACGTGGTAAAAGGATCGCTGTCATAGGCCCTTTACCCCGATCTGTGATCAGCCGAGTTCGAAGGAGTGATCAAAGAGCGCGCCGCCCGCAATTAAGGTTGGACGTCAATAGATACCCTCCCTGCAAAGTAAGCCCACGGCTGTAGTCGTCGTTTGGTTACAGCACGGATGGGAAGGATTAATACTCAAACGTATGAATAAAAAGATTTTCAATCCGTAGCCCAATAGTCCTGGACTCCGCAGTTTCATAAGTATGGGGGGACCTCACCAGGATCCCAACTGGTTAACATGTTTCGAAGGCATCACCTTCTTCAGAGCCCTGAAGGTACACCGATACCTTCGAAATGCACCATGGGTTTGTGATTATTATTTATTATGATTTTTAATAAATGCTGTGGGATAATACATTAGGCAGGTGTGCCCTCTTGTTTTTTTTATTTATAGAGAACTCAGGAACAACCCCAGCCCTAGGAGGCTTCAAGGACAACCCCAGCCCTAGGAGGCTTCAAGAACAACCCCAGCCCTAGGAGGCTTCAAGAACAACCCCAGTCCCAAGAGGCTTCAAGGACAACCCCAGTCCCAAGAGGCTTCAAGGATAACCCCAGTCCCAAGAGGCTTCAAGGACAACCCCAGCCCTAAGAGGCTTCAAGGACAACCCCAGCCCTAAGAGGCTTCAAGGACAACCCCAGCCCTAAGAGGCTTCAAGGACAACCCCAGCCCTAAGAGGCTTCAAGGACAACCCCAGCCCTAAGAGGCTTCAAGGACAACCCCAGCCCTAAGAGGCTTCAAGGACAACCCCAGCCCTAAGAGGCTTCAAGGACAACCCCAGCCCTAAGAGGCTTCAAGGACAACCCCAGCCCTAAGAGGCTTCAAGGACAACCCCAGCCCTAAGAGGCTTCAAGGACAACCCCAGCCCTAAGAGGCTTCAAGGACAACCCCAGCCCTAAGAGGCTTCAAGGACAACCCCAGCCCTAAGAGGCTTCAAGGACAACCCCAGCCCTAAGAGGCTTCAAGGACAACCCCAGCCCTAAGAGGCTTCAAGGACAACCCCAGCCCTAAGAGGCTTCAAGGACAACCCCAGTCCTAAGAGGCTTCAAGGACAACCCCAGCCCTAAGAGGCGTCGGGACAACACCAGCCCTAAGAGGCTTTAAGGACAACCCCAGGCCTAAGAGGCTTCAGGGACAACCCCAGCCCTAGGAGGCTTCAAGAACAACCCCAGCCCTAGGAGGCTTCAAGAACAACCCCAGCCCTAGGAGGCTTCAAGAACAACCCCAGTCCCAAGAGGCTTCAAGGACAACCCCAGTTCTAAGAGGCTTCAAGGACAACCCCAGTTCTAAGAGGCTTCAAGGACAACCCCAGTTCTAAGAGGCTTCAAGGACAACCCCAGTTCTAAGAGGCTTCAAGGACAACCCCAGTTCTAAGAGGCTTCAAGGACAACCCCAGTTCTAAGAGGCTTCAAGGACAACCCCAGTTCTAAGAGGCTTCAAGGACAACCCCAGTTCTAAGAGGCATCGGGACAACCCCAGTTCTAAGAGGCATCGGGACAACCCCAGTTCTAAGAGGCATCGGGACAACCCCAGTTCTAAGAGGCATCGGGACAACCCCAGTTCTAAGAGGCATCGGGACAACTCCAGCCCTAAGAGGAGGCAGCAAGGCCTCCCTAGGAGGCAGCAAGGCTTGAAGCGATTACCCCTTTGACACAAAGGACCATTCTATACCTTACAGGGCTTTCTCACACTCATGCACAGGAGATGCTAGTTGCTCTTGGTGACGTGTCCCTCCCCCAGCCTGTGACTGGACAGCAAAACGGAGAAGCAGCAGACTGATGAACTTATCTCTCTCTCTGCACTCCCCTATTAGCACACTCCTGGGGCTGCAGCACAGTTGAATGGCTCCTTTTGCTGCTTCTCCCTCCCCAGACAGAGCTCTGCCATACAGGAACTTCACAAGAGCATTGCCAATTCAAATTCAGGTACTTACACTGCATATATGTATAAAAACACATTTAAAAAGGAAGTAATACAAAAGGTGCACCGATTTGTGTATTTTATATCTGCCTGGGGTTCAGCTGTAAATACTCATCCCAGTTCTGTAATGGCTGTCAGACTTTAAAGATAAAAAACACCACGCAAGAGCCTGATAGACGGTTTAGGAAAACGGGACTGCCAGTCCATCAAGTTCAAGAAAACCCCCGTTGGCCAAAGACAGTCTTGGAGATATTTCTCAGTCTGTAGAGACGCCAGCGCTCCCTGGCAGTGTCGGTGACTTTGCATTCAGTTCTGTGGAACAGCACCATCCGTGGCCTTCTCCTCGCAATGATGATGGAAGTGGAGTACAGCTTTGGACTTCAGACATTTCTCAGTCTAACCGGGGGCCGGGATTTCTTCTTCTTGGAACCTTTTGGTTCTGGTTTCTGGTTGGGTTTGTTCATTTCCAGCTCTACTTTTTTGGTCTTGGTGTGCTTCTGGAAGACGTCTTCTGTGATCGGCTCGATGAGGTGTCCCTTCTTGGTGATCACCTTTGGGCTGGTCATTTTATAAACAGCCTTCTCCGTGTTCCACGTTTTCCCCACTGGACAGCGAATGCTGCTCTCAAAATGCTTTCGGTTGTTGAACGGATAAGGAAGTTCGTTTACCTGCAAGAGATAAAATAAAAAATGACCATCACAGAGCCACCTTCTTCACTCTCTATGGATGGTTTTGGCTGCGGACAAGGCAGGCACCCCCGGGGTTCTCACTGCAGTTACATGGGATCTCGCAGGTTGCCATGGAGCTCTTCCTTACACCCAACCATCACACACCTATGAGCTTTGATGGACACGTCCTTCCAAAACCAGATGAAGTGTGGAGAGCTAAATCTATTGATGTATGGGTTTTTTTTTAATTTTTTGTTCATACTTACCTAGGTGGATGCAGCATAGTTTGCCCCCCCCCCCCCCGGCACCTCTTCACCACCGATCACTCCATTCTCACAGCTCCCCGAGCAGAGAGCTGCTGCCGTTCAATCACGGGTCTCTGCAGGCAGTCACAACAACTAGAGACAACATTGATGCCCACCA